>JBCEWB010632423.1:0-17772 GCA_039654565.1 Peronia peronii
TGTGTGTGTGTGTGTATGTGTGTGTGTGTGTATGTGTGTGTGTGTGTATGTGTGTGTGTGTGTATGTGTGTGTGTGTATGTGTGTGTGTGTGTGTGTGTGTGTGTATGTGTGTGTGTGTGTATGTTCAGCCGATGGTGCATTTTTGTAGCATTCTTCATGTAAAACAAAAGACCATAAGCCATCATCATTTTGATCATTAGCTAATCCAGCGTTTATATCTGAGCATTTGCAATACTCCTTGTTAAAATACGTTGGGATATTAAAACAGAAATAAAAATATAACAAAACTACACCACCAAAAAAACAATAAATACCTTTCATTATTGCAAATTAACCTTGTCAATGGCAGAAACCATACCCGGTCTTTGTGCTGTTTTCTCGGCTTTAAAACAAATCCGGTGGCTATTGTCAGTTGATGAAAATCAGACATCCATCTTGTTACTGGGGATGTTGTATTGTCGCTGCACTAAGTCCGAGATTAGAATTTGGAATAGATTCTCAAAAGCCAGAGGTTAAAATCATGGCAGTCAAATGTTTAACCCTAAAAGTCCTGGAATGTCAGGATTTCTGTGACAACGTTAACATCCATGTTTAAAGAATGACAGTTTATTTATGTATATTTTATTACTGTGTGCTGTTTGAAAATATGAAGTAAGGCGAGTAAGATTTTGACCGAATCGGCTTTTGAAATTTGAAGGGTTATCCACTTCGCTGCTAATAGTAGTACGAGGTATGGCCAAAAAGTGGTCTCTCTTGGGGGCGAGGACGAATGCAGTATGTCCACAACGAGCTCGTCGCCAATCATCCCTTTTTCCCGATGATCCGTTGTTCTGACTAGTGACGAGCGTTTCACATCTACACTCAGAATCGGTTGATAGACGACACAAACTGATGATTGGCATAATATGACCTAGCGATGAGAGACCAAATCGGGCGTAATAATCTTGTTTATGTCACAATTAGTAACCTTGAATAACTGTCGGCGCTTATGATTGACCCTATGAAAGTACAGGACGGGTGCCGGTTTGCCAGCTCACAGTTGACGGGGCCGAATACTGATTGTCTCGCTGATGTTTAGTACAGGACTTCAAAATTGCCGAAACAGTGAGGCCGTTAATATAATTTTACTCTACTCAATTCTCATGTGAAGGCCTTGTCAACAAGAACATGTGTCTGACTTGAAGACTGGCGTATCGAGAGCTACTGAAAATAGGCAATGGTTTGAAAGCGTAATATCTCCAAGAGAAAATGATAGTTGTGCCGCAAGAAAGATTACAACTATGCACAATAAAGCAAAAGTAAAAACAATTCCATCAAGAAATAACAGACATAGAAGTTATGAATTGAAAGAGAGACTTTAACTCCATTTCAATCAGAGCATATCATTTCACGGTACGTCATCCTGTCAAGTTATTGCCGAATTTCTCTTCCAATTTATTTCATTTTTTTTCTTACTCCACAGAAGACTAGCACAAGTCGTGGCATGTTCACATAGGACCAGACTACCACATTCTGACAACCAGCACGTGAGTACAAACTTATGTCTTAAATCATTTTGTCACAGATTTTGACTCAAATAATTGCAACACAGTTTCTAATTTCGGCTGGAAGCAATTTATTCAGAGAAGTTTTAGAAAACTAAAAATTAGGGGGCTGGGGGGAAAATATAATTGGAGACTCGAAAATCTGAAACATTTCGTCTTAGAGAAATAACAAATTGCATATTATATACAATCACCCATGTGACAAAAAAGTATTTACAGATCAGACTATTATCTGTAATGCCTTGTACATATATTATGTTTTATGAAGATATTGGTCACTTAGCTTATCTTAAAGAGATTACTATATTAATTACGCCTTAATATCTAATCTCTTGTGTGAATTGAAGCTCAATTTCAACGAACAATTTGTGCATGGAAATATCTTAAACTGAAACACTTTTTTGATAGTTCATCATTTTCTTTACTGCTGTTGCTTCTGTTTCTATAGAATTCAGATTTCAGCATTGCATACTGAAACTGCTCATCATCACTCTCAGTCTGTTGTGATCGTGTGTTTTGTATCTAAGGTCTCATTCTATTGTGGCTGTGTGTTTTATGCCTAAGTTCTCAGTCTGTTATGGTTGTGCGTTTTGTGCCTAAGATTTCAGTCTGTTGTGGTTGTGTGTTTTGTGCCTAAAGTCTTAGTCTGTTGTGGTTGTGTGTTTAGTGCCTAAGGTCTCAGTTTGTTGTGGTCTCAGTCTGTTGTGGCTAAGGTCTTAGTCTGTTGTGGTTGGGTGTTTTATGCCTAAGTTCTCAGTCTGTTGTAGTTGTGTGTTTTGTGCCTAAGGTCTCAGTGTGTTGTGGTTGTGTGTTATGTGCCTAAGGCTGGTGGAACTCCTTCCTGTCCTGTCAACCCTCTCTCTCTCTCTGTACTAATACACACACTGTTAGACGACATTCACCCTCTACAAGCAAATGTTACATAATTTTTGGACACAGCTCAGTGCGATTGAACATAAACAAAACTTTCAGTATTTTATATGAAGAAATGATAACAAATGGCAGACTTCTACTGATGGCCAGTATTAAGTGAATTTAATTATCTCATCGTAAGATCTCTAGTAGTCAAAATTGCTTTGGAGTCATGGTGCCGTATTGTTTTAAAAACGTCTACCAGTCGTAGCGGATTAACTAACAATTGTCTTACGACTGTAGTTTGAGGAAACCATAATATGCAAATACGACCTAGAATATCTCTTCTCTCAGCGAAACTTCATTAGTTTCTACACAAACCAGAATAATGTGGGGGAGTTCGAGGATTTTCAGAATCACAAACACTGTTGATTTATACATAGATGAAGTGTATTCTTCATTTGAAATCCTGCCGCCGTACGGTGGTATTAGAAATATCTCAGTCGGAGCTTCAGAAAACATCCATTACCTTATCTTCTTAAATATAATAACAGAATGTTTTCTTTTCATTTCTTGGCGTGGGCACATGGAGCTGCGGATCATAGATCATTATCAAAATGACTTTCTTGATCTTTGCCCATAGTCAGGAGGCTGTGGGAGTAACAACGGAGTGAATAGAGAGCTATTTCTTCGTTGTCTGGCATCCATTACTGAGAAACAACATTTATAAAGCAGCTCAACTTTTGCGGTGATTTTGTACTTGGTTAGAAATAAATCGTGGATTGTTTAAGGGAACCTCCTCATGCTGTATGAAAAGGTTTTCTGAGATTTTTTTCTTCCTGAGACTCTTCCATCTTTCAGTATAAAACTATGGTTCAGCGATGTCAAATAAGCACTAACTATTGCGACCAGGTGGTCCAAATAAATTCGGTGGTCTATTGCGACCAGTTTTCAGATTTCATTGTTTCATTTGATTTCGGACATTGTGTTGACCTTGTAGATTCTAAGTCTAGACTGTAGTCTGTAGAAGGGAGAAGTTCCACATCAGGCCGAGTGGCTTCAGGAGTTTTATAATGGGGGTTACATTTAGAGTTACGATTAGGGTTAGCATTAGGGTAAGGGTTAAATGACGGATTGATTTTAAAAACCCTGGAACATTATGCTACGATTTGGAAACCATCTGGTAGAATGAATCATTGGGACTATTTGACCTCCTGGTAGCAATGGTCTTGTCCGTTAAAAAAAGAAAAGGTCGTTATTGTATTAATTCCCTATATGTTTCTCGGCTTCACATATATAATATCCTAGACAGCTAATAAATAAAATGGGATAACAAAAGAAAAAATAGCAGGAACCACCTCAAAGAGGAGCATGAACTGGTTTCAGTGGGGAGGTTTCCGCTGGGAGTATTTTTATTATATAGATCATCGTATAATTGAAAAAGAAATGGCAATGGGAACTGAAGCTAAAAGTTACAAAAAGCTCACATTTCAAATCCAATTCAGCTCAGACTTAATCATCGGTGCTAAAAGGAAAGAAAGCCAAGCAAACAGTGATGAAAGATGAGAAGCAGATTAAAGTTATGAATAAGCCAATCCATTGCCACATCGGTAAGCGACATCAAAAGAGATTGCCTTATGCGACAGTGGGAAAGTAATGAAACCTTCAGACAAGAAGTTATTTCTGTAGCATCGGCAGATCAAAGGCTCAATGAGGAACCAAACACGAATCAATAAAACAGGTGACATGAGCATTCGTTAACGATAACAAAGCTAATGATACAAACTATAGAATCATTTCCAAATTTTTAGAAAACTGTGGTCTCTAGCCAGCGATGTCCACAGTTTGGACGCCGTCCAAACTCGATTTGTATAGCGGAAAACGTTAAAAACAACTATTGATTGTCCATTGAACTCCATGTTAAAACCTTTTGCTTAAGCTCAGATCCAGCAGTCGCTTAACAAATGCTGCAGTAATTGACGAAGTCTAGTGTTCCTAACTGGAGATATTGGTATGATAAACAACATTAGCTTTTAAATTTGATTAAGAAATCCCAGTATCAGACAGCAATATTCCTTTCTGCCCCCCACTTGCCACGTTCCCGTGGTTGAGACAGGGACCATTTCGGTATAAAAGTCGAGTCACGTTCTGCCTGGATCCGCCATTTTGGTGGGTCGGGGATGAGAAAGTTCGTCAACACTCGGGAATCTGCCAGCAAACATCGTTGAGTGAATGTCATCGCTTATATAAGCCTAGAACTCTTCTACTCTGGAAGTGGTCAGATCATCCTTGTAAAATATTGTCAGACTTCTGTCAACAATTTCAAACTCTAGTCCCAGGAGGTAAGCAACACGTTACTGCTGGGAACTGGCAATTTATAGAAATTTTGGTTTACTGTACCAAAATTAATGCAACTGATTTCATTTTTTTTTCAGTTCAAGACGCTTCTTTAGTTCTCTACTGAACCGATACATCGGTCTTTTTCTCTAAGCCTTATAACATCAGTTTTACGTCAGTTCATATGTATTAAATTCATATCAGCTGTCTGTCGACATTCCACAATTATATTCTTAACATATTACTTTAATGTTTCAACTTAGCGTGCTTTTTTTTTTCAAAATTTTTTTTTTACATTATACGTATACACAGGTATTGCATGCTGGTCAACAAATGATGCCATCTCACATGATCCTGAAACCTATAGTAACAACTTATCATGAGAACCGGCTGCCGGCGAAATGTTCATCTATCATTTTATAGCAGTCTTATTTTCTGGCATAGCATACCTTCGTTCTTTTCACGGGAGAAAAATTCTCTTATCTCGTTTACCCTGTTTTTTTTATTTTCAGAACATATATCGACAACAGATACTTTTAAAGCATTAGTAAACAACCCAATGTAGACAAGCGATTTGTCAATTAAAAGAAGAAAATCCATAGCAAATCAAAACTTTTGCTGAACAAAAATTGCAACCTAGATTGTCATTATACCTTCGTTTCTTCCATTTTTATCATTCAATATGAATCTATATAATCATAGAAAAATGTATTTTATGTGAAAAAGGATAAAATTATTCTATGTTTCGCAATTTGTCCATATCGTCTTGTGCCAAATGGTATAAGTGAAGGAAATGTCCGAGATTTGTACACAAAACTGCCATATCTCAACATTACTTTGGAATTTATTTTTAGTGCATTTCGTAATGAAATTCTAGAAGAAAAAAAATTGTCTTAAGTTTTAGTGTGATTGAAACTGTTTTTCTTCTCAATATTTCTCCTCAAATCAAACCGCGTGCTCTTTCAGCCGTAAGGCATCTCTCTCTCTCTCTCTCTCGCTTTCTCTCGTGTATGCACTTGAATCAAGGATATGCTAAGAATATGTGTCATCTTTGTCTGTGATCATGACATTCAGCTTCCTGCTTCAAATACAGCCCAAGGACATTTCTTATAGAGTGTCTTCCTTGTTTTTGAAGAATACGCAGCAATTTTTATAACTAAACTAAATGCTTAGATCGTTGCTGTGTACGATTTGGCTGGGATTAGAAGACAACTATTATCCAGTATCAATATCACACACACTATCATATAATATTTAATAAGAATACAGCATTTAAAATTCCTCGGCAAAATCAGTTAACCATGTTGAACCTTTTCTCAATGATCGCATACTGCAATTGACTTTGTATTCACCCAAGGATTATGTCCCTCGGCGCAGTGCAGAAGAGCAATCGTTTTTTCAGCTATTTTCAGTCTAGAAAGGTCTTGAATGATGATATTATATAGACTGGAAGGGACAGTCATGAAGCAAGTTAATCGAGAGCACGGTTGACTTGAGCACCAATGAGCTGTAGAGATAGGCAGTGTTTACGTAAATAGTTTTACCGTCAAAGTGGTAACATCATCAGATCAACAAACGGCCAAACTGGCATGCCGGACAGCGCGTGTTTTGAAATATTGGTGAGGAATGCAAATGCTGGGGCTAAGAAGATCTAGCACACTGAGGGCTCTATTAAATCAGGTATATGAGTCCACACTCTCTAGACTGCTCTCTGCTGGTCGCATTTGGTAATGTGATCAGGGGAAATCAGAGCTTCTAAAGTTTTTTTTAAAAAGGCATAAAGTTTAGCAGACTGGAGTTCCGGTGATACAGTCAAAACTTCAGCAAACAAAACCAAAGCTAATCTATGAGAAATAGGATTTTCCAAGCTTATTGGTTCTGTTCTGTCCTTAGACAGCTTGAGAACAGTGCAAAAGTGCACTAGGAATATTTTGAATAGAAGTCTACGGATTTAATTTTTAAAAGTCTTAAAGGTCACATAAATAGTCGTGATGGGGACATTTAAAAGCTAAGCAAGGAGGCGAGGTTTTGTAGTCTTTTCTGCCGTGTAAGAAGTGGTGCAAGAAGGAAAAAATATACGTTTTGTCTACATTTTCCTTCTTACACAACTTCAAGCCATGTCTTTGTCGCCAATTTCTGTCGGATTATCGGACCAGTATGCATTCGGCCTTAAGGGGTCTGTCCTGGCCGTATAAGTATGTCGCGTGTCGAAAAAGCTGTCAATTGTAAGTTTGCAGAGAAGCACATTTCACATGCCTGAAGAGCAATATAAAAATATGGATGGCCGAATAGTAAAAAAAAACCAAACAAACTGATTCTTGAGCTTTTAATGGTTATCTTTTAACTATTTCATGATAGACCGCCTTCCCCAAGAGAAGAGCAAGAACAGAAAAGATAAGGGAAAAGGAAATGATGTTCTTAACCACTGTTCCTTGACATTTTTTTTTATTTTACAAAAGTATCCCAGGACAAACTATGGCACTTTGCCATCTTTGCTGATACATAATGGGAATCAGCAATTTATCGTGTTTATGCAAACAGGAAGTGTATCAGAAAAGTACAGACTTTCAAGTTCCATCTGTCATTATGTCTGATTTTACCTATCTGACATTTTCTATTTTAGAAAATTATAGTCGGGACAAATCACAGCATTTTGCCCTCTTTATGGGACATTACCGGACACAGCTGTATACCATATCGTGATAGAAGAGTGGAATAAGCTGGTCTCATGTTGTATCACATGCAAGGACAATATCTACCAGTGAAGGATGAACATCTGTTGAAACTCGAGTTAGATGGGACGGCAATACTTCACTGTTTTAATTGTAATGAAAGTATAACCACATGTCCAGTCATGCTGATTGATCTGAGCAGATTTGAATTATTGCTAACTGCAAACTAACTTTTTGTCTGGAAACACAGTTCATTGTCAAAAACAGAAATTTTGCTGATTTTAACATGACTCATTCTCATTTCCTTGTACAGTATTTTATGTGTCTCTTGCCCACAGACTTCCGACATAAAAGTAACTTAAAAAAGTAGCTTACATAAATCTGTCAGATTGTATAACAGGGTTGCCATTATGATTGTCTTATGGTTTAACAGAGAATAAATTGTGTTCCAAAAAGACATTGAAATTTTGTCATTTGCCTGTGAGCTATGAAATAATGATTAGAACAATGGTTTTTGCGGCATATCAAGTTACTTCTGTGGACACTGGCGGAACTGCCTCTTCTAATGGCTCAGACCGAGGCAAAAAAGGTTTTAATTGTGAAGTGCCTGTGTGCTTATGTCTGTCTGTCTGTCTGTCTGTCTGTCTGTCTGTCTGTCTGTCTTTCTGACTGTTTGTCTGGTGGCTGGATGCGTATTCCTATGTGTCTTACGTAAATATGTATCTCGATCTATCTGCCTGTGCCAAAGAGGTTATAATGTTTGAACCTGGGCCCCCGCACGCTGTGTGCCATGATAGACCGCTGCCATTGCTCGCGCAGTATCTGGTAAAGCAATTTCGCTTGAAATTCTGCGTACATACTTTTCAGTTCAATATCTAAAAATGATTAGGGGGGATTTTTGATAAATGATTTAGGTTTTTGTTTTCACAAATTTGTAAAATCGGTATGTAAAAAGTCACGGATTTTCGAAAAGCTGATCCTAAAATCTCAAATTTCTCAAAAATTCAAAATGATATCAAAAATCCCCTCTAATCATTCTCTTTGTATTGTCTTGTTCTATATTCATGGCAGATTCTATATAACAATTGCTCCAGAAATAAAAAAAAGTAGATCGCACATTTGTACTTAAAAAAAAAAAAACGCATTTTGAGAAAAAGGCATTTAAAAAAACAACAACCATAAAGCGCTTTTAATCGGACGTTCAACCCCAAAACAAGTTTGTTACACATGATTTCTATGCCTTCTTTTGCCTTTTTCCGTGTCTCTACTCCCATTTTTCCTCCATTTTCGCTCCCCTATCCCCATCAGCAAAAGGACTTCCGGTGAGTCATTTTAAGGTCCATGGAGTTCTATGTAAGGCCGCCATGTCTTCGTCGGTCAAAACCAAGAGCGTTTTTACCTTTCTTGTGACAGATAATCCACTATTGTACTCTGAAACAGCAGAAACTGGACATATTTCCCTCTCATTAGGCCTTGGGATGTTTATTTTAGAGCCCCAGGTGAACGTTTTCATTGACATTCGGTATGGCCAGCGCCTCAGATGATCAGTATCCACCCTGGCACTGGGGCTCCTGATATTAGTGAAGGAGATCATAATCCAACCTTTTATACTCAAATTGCCCGTAGCCAGTGAAATATTTATGATCTATCACTGAATAAAGAGCAACAAATGAGCAAGAGCCTGGATGGCAGAGGGGCAGGTCGACCCTTGCTTGACCACCCTCTCCACACCTTAGAATGGACATATCAACTTTTTAATACCATTTTTATTTTCATCAAAGACAGAACTTTTAAAAGAGAGGGTGAGGGCGATGTGAGATAACAGTAACAATAAGCCGGAAAAATGAGACGGGATCGATGGAAAACAAGGTGGCGCATTAAGGTTTTCCGGTACAACAATTAATGACAAAGGAAAAACAGAAACCAGTAATAAAGAAACTCTCTCCATCATGACAGTAGTTTGGATAGCAGTGCTCTGATAACAGACAATTGTGCCAAACATAATCATTAGGACAGCTAGGATGACTGTGGATCTCGTATAACCCAGACTGGTATCTGTTGATTCATTGTTTTTGTATATAATATGGCCGGTGACATTATAATATGGCCGGTGACATTTCAGTTCACAAACCATGCCTGTGCACTAAAACATGTATTCTCCAGCGACTAAGAGAAAATCTGTGAAAAGAGGCCGATAAGTGCAAAAAATGATCCGAATAGTGATATGGATGATTGCCAAGACCTAAGTAGCATTTATGTATCTCACTGAAAACAGAGGAAAACACATATTTCATTAGACCCTTCTCTGAAACGCAATGGACTGATTATACGAAAATTAGAGAAAAATTACAAGTGTGTTCTTTTTTAATTTCTATGTTTGTAAGATACCAGTTGTTTAGCATTCACCTCTATTTTTCAACATAACTTTATGGAAGACCTTATCAATTCCATTCCATCTGAGTCTCTCTTTTTCAAATCATTTACTGCATTTTAACCATTTTCTTGATAGGGCTACAATTTGATAGATGACTGCACATTAGATAGTACTTCTAAAAGCAATTATAGTGATTTTGACAAAAATGCTCGGGGTTTGTTTTTACATTTACGATAAAATCACTAGCATGATGTGCTACATCCAGTGCATTGTTCATCACAGGATGCCTCAGTTCATGTTGTGATCAAAGCAGTGAGAGTTTTTTGCTTCAATATTCATAAATCTAACGTACATGAAAGTGACGAATGTCAGTGCCATTAACTTGAACATGTAATATTCAAAATACACCTAAATTGACATGTGTTTTCCTCACTATATTACTTTAATATATGGAATGCATGGGTTAAAATGAGACTGTCATCGAGATGGTATTGCTTCGTTCTGAATTCTCTTTCGTCTCGGCCTCTATTTTTCATCAACAATGACATCCACTCCATCTTAGATATTAAAGTGGTTTCTAGCGAACAGCAAAGTGATTTCTACCTTTACAACAAAGTAAGACCATAATGTATTGAAGAGTAGATGTCTACCATTGCCATTCATACCCACCATTATAAAGATTATATACTCTGTCTCCTCTTTTTCCCGCTATTGAGCCTATTGTTCTGCATTAAAAGGAAGCTTGTAGTGCTATATTAGTGATTATTAATCTTCAAGAAATCATGTTTTTCTCTAGATATATGTTTTTTTCTATCCTTTTATTTGTCTTTGCTTTTGTTGGAGCCCATCATTCTGAATGTGATTCCTGTTTTCTTTAGTATTTTCTTTATACAAACGTTCAGCTTCATTGACCGTGACATCTATATCATCACTGCATCTTTCCAGTTTTGTTTGTCTGTCGTTTTTAGCCTTATATATTGTGCTACAGTCACGTCACGTTCGAAATTCTCAGGGAATATATAAAACTGAAATGACTTTTTTTTTCATATCCTCCTTTATTGGCCAATCTTCTCGAAAAGAACAGAGAAATACAGAACAGACTTTGTGCCACTCAATTCTTAGGTGGTGGTAGCAGACTTTTCCTTTCTTTGGTAAACGTTTCTTTAGTTTAACATTATGATGTGTCACATGGCAAAGCTACTCACTTCCATTAATGCTTACCTAGTGGAAAACTTCAAGCTGTGAGCAATACATGCATTGTAAGTTTTCAATATCCATCGAATTAATGTAACAACAATATCAAACATGGCTTGAAGAAGAAAAATGATGTAACTTTCCAACCATATAATTTGAAAGGAATCGAGACCTACCACCAATGTTTTTAATTCTATTCACCCGGATGACCGAATCTCTCGCAAAGCGGAGATTCAAATCGAATCAGTTAGGACGAGATCTTCGTTGTATTTTTGCCACTGACATTTACACATCTGATCCTTCATCTGAAATTGGTGGATAAATTGAAAAAAAAAAGCAGAAAAAAAAAGAAGCATAGGAAAAGCCAAACAAATTAGGGCCCTCTAAGGTGACTTCAGTCTGTTGTTAGGGAGACATCCAGCTGTATTGTTCTTGCATCATTTCATTGATTGGATTAGTTTTGCCTCAGTCTTATCAGTCGACCGTGTCTCTGCTTGTATTTCCTTTCGGATCATACATCTCTCTTTAATATGGCTGTGTATGAAAACAACTGTCATTCAACGGCTCCTAGCTTGTCAAAGGAAAGGTCAGGTTAGGAAAGGTTAGGAAAGGTCCTATTTCTTTGATACCACCACCAATCCCAACTTCATCTCTGCTCCATTATACTAATCAAGTCTTGTGCAATCAATGACAGAGAACGGCATTTTGCAATCAGGGTCTTCGATAGCTCAATTTGAAGCATTAGCGATGTGGAGACAAATCACAGTCAGGTTAATAAGACAGTGTTTGACAACTATAATCTCCAAGGGACCTGTGAACTCTCAACAACAATCAGTTTATGCTGATTTACTTGAGTAATACTGGGGTCAATCTTGCTTTCCTTCCAATTGTGAGTTGACAAAAACATTCAAGAAGATGGATAATAGGATGCCCTCTGTTTGTTTTGGAAGCCAACGCATATAAATTTTCTTTGATGTTAGTGTGATATCTATAGTGGTCGCCTGTCAGTTTTTAAAACTATAAAATGAAAATAGAATAAACAAAATCTTAAAAGATCCTGAATTATCCTTATGATGCAGATTATATATGTGTACATCGCAAGGAGAATATCAACATCTGAGACGAGGCAGTTTATTAATTATGGATTTACACGTCTGTGGCCAAAGGGTGGTAGCTGGTGGTCAAATGACTGAATGAATAAAGCATCTGGTTTGTCCACTATCTTGGACGTTCATATGTGTTTAATCTCCCTCTATGGCTCGTGATATGAGTGGGACAGAGGGGATTTTTGTTGAAATCAGCATTTTCATTCGTTAAACTACTTAAAACAAATAACTAGTGAGAAGTATTTAGCTAAGCTCACTCCAGCATTGTCTTCAGGAATGCCAGTAACCTTGCTTTGTTCGACCTCTGAAAACCGACGAACGCATACAAAAAAAAATGTTTTTAAAAATTAAATCTTCGATGAGTATACCACAGTTTCATTTGGAATGAGGAGATAGGATATGTGTACAAGTAAATCTCAAATGTGACTGACAGCAAGCTCTTATTGCGGTTTTGGAGTAATGAATTGGACTGTCGCAATGAAATCTCGGCATAAATTATTGATAGAAAGTCACTTGATTGTATTTTTTTAAAAGCCAACAGCGATATTACATAATTCCTTATTTTCGTATTTGTTTGTTTCTTCTATGTTTCATTTTTTTGTTTGCTTCTATCTAGTTTGTCATATCATACCATCATTTCTACAATATGAATGAGCTACTTCGCACCGGTAGTGTTGTTCTGAGGTTGATATCAGACTGTTACCGACAACAACTCGTGGGCGGCAACCGCGGAAATTCTTGGCATTTGACTGTTGTATCTTCTCCTACGACATCCAAGCCGCTATTCTCTATGGCGGAAATGACAAAGGACCTGGTGGTGGCATTGCTGACGACAGCACGAATGGCGCTTTTCAGCCCATTTTCAAATTATCATCATCGCCCCGATACCAGCTTTATAACAGGCGGGAAAACCTCTTTGTTTTCCACTCGTCTCTAACTCTTGGCCTAGCGGGTTCCGCTCCTGAAAAGCACGTTCACAACATGACGCTGTGTGACGCCGGTTCCACTCCTGAATGGGTAGCAATTACGACTGATTGAGGTCTCTATATTATAAAGCCGTGTAGGAGCTGAAGATTACGTTTCGGCGTATCGGGCTAAATGTCTGTACCAGAACAATACCCTGCATAAGGGAGTGGTTCTTTTCATTTCTCTAGCATTGATAGGGCGACGATGGCAGTAGTTTCCATACTGAAAGTGAGGACAAAGAAAGTGTTCAATGGGTTTGCCCATATTGTGTATTGCAGAATGATGCTCTAGGGAAGAGTTCTGTGGCAGTTACTTGACATCTTCCATGTAAGTGGACCAATATATATTCTGTTTAAATTCCTTTTACTATGTGCATGTAGTCATCAAATAACAGATAAATGATTTACTTTTCGAGTTTTCTCACTCTAGTGTGTTTGGAAGTGCTCCAATAAAGCTTACGCTTCGTAGGATAAAACATTTGCTCTTGAGAAACTCACTCATAAGCAACAGGTTTCATAATTTGTAGACATTCTTTGTATTTAAATCCGTACCAACTACACTTTTTACTACATTAATCAGACTTATTGCACCTGAATACGTCACCTATTGTTATGAGCCTGCCCTAGATACGTAATTAATTATCTGTTATGTCATTTCATGAAACCGCCTTTACTTTGTCATCAAAGACGTTGCCTAACTTATACTGCCTATGATACTTATGAGGACTTTCGCCCGATATGGAAAATCCTTTTTTCTTCGTCATGCTTTCGTTCCTTGCTTGAACGTTGGCTAATCTGTCTTTAGCAGGGGAATCTTTAGCTGTCTTTATGGGATTATTCTATTGCCCACAAAACTTTCCTCTTTTATCTTTAGGCATTGTTTTCAGAATGGACATTAATATTCAGGCTGTTACTCTCAAGTGCACGTTTCTAGTTCATTTGCTGAACTAACCTTTTCACTTTAAGTTTTTAAAAGCGTGAAAATATAACAACTCACGATATTTGTCTATGTGCATGAACGGGAAAGTAATTGTTGGACTGATAACGATTTGAGAGACTAACAAACAGCCGCTTCCCAGAAAGCTGACAACGTATGCTAAGTGTTTCCTTTGGATTTGTCAGGGTAATAATAGATTGTGAAGCATTTATAGAATTACTTTGACCTTCCCCTCCTTGCGGCCATAAACTCTATATAGATGCTCTCTATCATCATCATCATTATTATATTATTTTACGAAAAATGTCTTAAAATTAAGACGACTGTCCACCGGCACCTAATCAAATACACCAAAAAAGTTGAAAAACAATATGGAGAACTTTGAATTGAGTTAATAAAATGAATTAATAACGCTAGCCAAATTTTCGAGCCCGCTTGGCTCTTCGTCGGGGCAATAATGAAAACATTATTATAGGCTATGAAGATTATGATGATGATGATTATTGCTATTATTATCATTTATGTATTTCCCTACACAATTAGAGTATAATTCTATAGTAGTAACAAAATGCAAGAGCAAAAATTCACCTGTCTCTTAATTTACTATGAATATTACACATTGCGAGTAGACTCTTGGATTAATTATTTTTTCATCACGTTTGGGACATTTCCATCGATTTTCAACAACAACATTTAAGAAAAAAAAGCCACATCTCTTTGATTAACAACCTTTTATTTCACTCACGGAATTTCCAAACACGTTAACCCCTGAATAGATATCCATGAATAAACTTTTTCTAAGTGAATCAAAGCCTTAGACGAAATTCAAAAGCAAACCATTGACTTTCTACTCCTAATTTAATTTTCTCTGTTGCCATGTTTAACATTATAACAAGTTAATACCTTGATAACCAAGGTTATGTTGATGTGTGACGGTGAAACGTTGCTAATCCTAAAGATTTGGTAGTTCAAAGCTGTGAAAGTTCTGAAGTAAAGGACAACAAGGAATTTTTTGCATAGAACACCATGGGAATTCTGGTGTACAACGACATGGGATTTGTGATATAGGATCATATGAAATTTGAGCACAAGACATCGAGGGGCATTAGCATAGGACAACATGGGATTTGTAGTGTATTTTTGTTTTTCTTAAGCCTTTCAATCCCAGGAACGTAGGATGATCTCGGCTTTAAGAGATTACCTGTTTTTGCTGAGAATTTTTGTGGGTAGAAATTTGGAGTTTGGAAATTTTGCCCGGACAGCGGCACTCCGTCTACTCCTCATCGATTTTGAAGTGCCAATGGTTCTTTAACGTGCATAACGTACACATGGGACTTCGAATATATTCGCCCTTATCTGAGAAGGCTAGACATCCAGTTTCCCTACCAAGAAGAAGCCAAAAGATCGGTAAGTCACTGAAAATTTGCAGGTTTCGATCTTCATGTCCTTCCATCTCCCAATGGAAGGACCCGCGAGTCGATCCCGGCCATAACCTGACCGACATGAGTTTTTTCACCAAGGAGCAGACGCCAAACCACATAGCCACGTCAACCCCCACTGCAGTGTAGTAAGCCGAGAAAATGGGATTGCAGGACAGAAAAAGATGGACTCATGCAATCTGAACCCACGATAGGAATTTCACTAGCAAAACCTGCTTCTCTCATGTAGGTGCTCATCCCTTGCTTGTTACTGTTTGATCGTTTGCATTATTCATTTAGGAGAAACCACACACACACACACATACACACACACAAGCACAAGCATACACATACACACCAGCACATATACACACACAACGTGTGCACAGAAAATACTAAAAACAGCAAAATCAGACACGACAGTATCAAAAACAACAACAATAGCAACGACAACATCAACAGCAATGCAAACGTCACAACAACAACAGCAGCATTTTCACCAAATGCAACAACAGTTGGAAATACGAGACAATATTACCAACAATAAATAATCACAATTATATCAACAATAAACGATGCCATCCTGTAATCCAGTCATCATAACGTATGACTAGAAAACATTGTTTTCAAAGTATAAAGTATGAAGCGAATGAATCCATATAATAACAGATTTCACTCGTCAATCCCGTCAAATAACACCAGGTAATCCTTGTCGTTAAGTCTTCAAAACAAATCTTGACGGTCTCTCTCCAAAGCTTTTAATGTTTCGCTGCCAAAGAATGGATGCTTAAGGCCTGTGCCTTGTCTTGAAATATGGATGGCAGGTTTTTGATAATTAATGTAAAAGCTGCAGATAATGTAATTTAGATGCCAGTTTTTGATGGCGTTCGTTTCTTTTTAAGACTGGGCGGCATCCGCAGTCGTGATTGATGACTGAGGGGAGATGAATTCGCACTGACGGCCAGAAGACAGAACATGAGAGTGATTAATAAAAAAATGATGGGCTCTGAAAACTGAGGAAGAAAAAGGAGGAGGAGATTGTGTGGGAAAATGAACCGACTGGGAAGAATGAGTGAGTAAGAAAGAGGATGTTTGTAGAGGAGTACTTGACTGTGCAGAGGGTTTATAAGTGATGGTGAACCTGAAAAAACACCCCCAGGAAATTGCAGGTCTTTTTCAACAGCAATTAAATGTGTGAAGTATGGTTTGAGTAATTGATTCACTGATTGATTGAGTGGTTTAATGAATGAGGATGAGTGAGTGAGTGTGAGTGTAACTGAGGAGTTAGTGAGTGAGTGAGTGAGTGAGTGAGGAGGTGAGTGAGTTAATTAGTGAGTGAATAACTGAGTGAGCAAGGAAAGAGTGAGTGAGTCAGTCGGTCAGTGAGAGAATGATTGACTGCTAGAGTGAGGGTGTGAGTAAATGAGTGATGAGTGACTTAATGAGTAAATAACTGAGTGAATGAGTGCGTGAGTGAATAACCGCGTGAGAGAGTGAGTTAGTGAGTGAGTAAGTAAGTGAGTGAATGAGTGAGGAAATAAGTGTATGAATGAGCGAGTGAGTGAAAAAGAAAGGAATGAGAGGCGGCGACAGAAGTCGGCAGAGAGAAAGGAAAGAAATGAAAATCATAAAAGGAGAGGTGGGAATAACTGATTACGAACATAGGGACCAATTTTTCCTACGGCAAAAATGCTCTTGCGCACCGTAACCCATAGGCCATTAGGCATGTTTATTTTTCATCAGATTTTCGTTTTCTCTCTCTTACATGTTGTTCGGCCCTAAAGGCCTTGTATTCCATTTCCAGTCTTCTCAGACACCGTAATGACTCCGTAAAGTGCTGGGAGAGACGAGATGTCACAAACGTTAGCCAGTTTCTCGCTGATTGTCTATCTTATATTTCATATACGAATCTATAAATTACACTAGTTTTGGGAATTTCTTTTGGCTGAATAGGAATAACGGAGATACATCAGCCTCTCAGAAAGCTTAATGGAACATCAAAACATTTTTTGTTGTTGTTATGAAATGCATCAGTTAAGAAATCCATTATTGGCTGGTTGATATTCCAGACACCGTTTTCAAGAGTATGCATCGTCACATGTCACGTTTACTGCATCGGGAGACTAACATTGCCGACTAACCCCGGTGTCATCTTAATCTATCAAGAGGAATCGACAAAAATAGCTCTGTTTAACAAGGAGTAGGAGAGCAAGGTTTGATGTTAGCAAATAAATCAAGCAAAAGATAGAATGCCATAGATCCGAAGACATACAAACAGACAGCTCGCTAGATCAGTACATAGACAAATAGATAGATAGATAGATAGATAGATAGATAGATAGATAGATAGATAGATAGATAGATAGATAGAT
>JBCEWB010632643.1:0-35540 GCA_039654565.1 Peronia peronii
TATCGATTACTGTAAAATGAACTAGACCAACTCCTGGCCCTAACCTGCTGGGACCCTCGGCTGTGCATACCGCCGAGCCAATAATCGCAGTATCGATATAGGCACTAGTTCATTTTACAGTAATCGATATGTGCCATATCGCCGGGGGGGACCGCTCTCAGACAGTTGTGCCAAACTTTTTGCTAGAGTAATTAGGGTTCTTTATAAAAGATTTGCTATGCGAACTTAATTAAATGGATAATTTTGCCTGCACACATTCACAGTTATTAAACTGCTCTTTTTAATCATCAGATAGGAATAGGAGCATTTGAGAACCAAATTTTTACAATCTTCTTCAATTTTTTTCTCTCAGTCTCTCCTCCTTTCTTTATTTGTATCTCTATTTATTCAGAGTTTTTGATCACCATCTTACATACTTGATCATAATTTGTTTTTGTTTTCTTTTTCTTTTTTTTTTTTCCAGGGACCGTCCAACAGTCAATAACATTTTGAGGAAAAATTTTATCATGCAAAGGGTGAGAAAGCTGTTATCTTCAGAGGTGAGTCAGCTAAACTTTATATGAGGATGATTTTTAATACTATTACATCTGGTTATAGTCTTTTCAACAATGGAGTTTTTATTCAAAATGCTGTTTGAACTACATGGAGTTATTTGTGTTTAGAAAAATGTTGGTTGTCATTTACTGTTACTAAATTAGTGTTCTGGTCAAGCTTGCGAGGAAATTAACCTTTTCTTTTTTTTTTTTTAACACGCATGTCATTCTAGATTTGACAGAAAATATTTTCAGATCACATTAAATGCTATGTTTCACTGACAAAAGCTCTTTATCTCTTGTGCAGGATTTAGAAAATGAGTTCAGCCATACTGTCATGCACGGACACAAGATTGCCAAAGCATTGCCACCAGCACCCAAGCCTTCAGCAGGTAAGCTGGGAAATAGTGTTAGATTTTTGAGACAGACTTTTCTCTTATGGTAAAGGTTGGGTCGAGATATAGTCTCAATTTTTTTCCATTGAGAAATTTTTGTTTTATGAAATATTGAACAAATTGAACAAAAATGTGTCATAGATATAAATATTATAGTCTTTCGCCAGCTTTGTTTCATTTCACAACTGTGAACTAAAGGTTGAAGTAAAGAGTGAAAACTTGTTACCTCACTGTTGTAGTTCAATTTAAACTGATAGTTGCCATGACGGAACACTAATTTTCTGAACATAAGCAAGGGGATGAAAGATTTACAGCCGGGAATCACCACAACAATGCCAAATTGTCAGATCAGGTACAGGAGGGGAGAACTGCTGTGTGTATGGGAGATGAGAAAAAGAACACATTACAGAGGTGATGCAGATGAGCACAATATATTGACTATGTACATCAGGCAAAATGCTTTCAATCTGTGAGAAACAATGAAGGAGAAGGCCATTACTATGCATCTTTAAGGGTAGCTGAAGAGAAAATAAATTCATACAAGGAAGATCTTATTGAGTATGATGTGTCCAAATCCCTTTATAGATCCAGCTAAGAAAGTGGGTCCAACTCCCCGGCCAGGCTCAGCCAACAAGAGATATGATCCTGCTGCTATCTATGGGGCCCCAGTCAACTCTTCCAAAAACAAGTGAGTCAGGCGATGATAGATATGGCATAGATGTGGAAGAATGAGAGGAAGAATAATGGAGTTTGGGGATGAGACGCTGACACTAAGGAAGGGAGTTGAGAGGAATGATAGGGAATTAAAGAAAAAAGTAGTAGTCAATTAGTAACTGTAAGAGAAGAATTTTTGAGCAGCACCATGTGAAATTTTTCTCAGAAAGAAAGCAGTACTTGTAAAATGGCTGTACTATCTGTCAATAGAAAATAGCTGCTTTGTGTAACTGTTGCTGAACTTTTTCCTCTTAAATTCACATATTTATCAGCTATATCATGTTTCAGTGAGAGTTGTAATGGAAGTAACCTTCATTCTTATCTCTGCCATAGGTGTACAGATTGTTCAAAGGATTGAATTTAGTAGATCTAGTTTCAAGGGCTTCATGCGGTTTTGTTTGTTTCCTTATACTATGATACCTACCAAAAAACACAGTGCTAGAAGTTGTAGGATGTTTCTTCCCATTTCCAGATTGTCCAGTGATCAGAAGAAGCGACCTAGCACTCCAGGTCGTCAGCTCCCTGTCCCAGGTCAGATGGTGAGTACAATAAATGTTGAACTTCATCAATGCTTTTTCAGCATTTCTCTGTTTATATATTGAGAATTTGAGCGCTATACAGACGACATCTTGCAGGCTTCCCAGGAAGTTGAGAATAAACACGAGTGTCTCTGTTGGGTTTGTCAGGTAGTAATAGAGTGCGTGGCAATTAAAGGTTGAATTTGCTTGGGTATAAGTGCCATATACATGTACTTTCTACTATAAGTATCTGTGAAACCTGTTATACTGGAGACGTTTTGCTCTTTGTGTAGGAATGTGAAAGTATTTTCACATTTATGGGAGCTGCATTATAGGCATGTGAATTATGTCTGTATTGTCATGAAAAATAATGTTTTTATTACAGTGGTCTCCGCCTGAGAATGCCATCTCCAGGAGACAAAAAAAGCGGGCTGTTAGGTGGATGGGTTCTTAGGCGGATTGAAAAGTCATGCAACCCATCTGACCACAGATTGTCTTCACTACTATGATTACTTGATCATTACCATTAGTTAAAAATTTATCTATGCGAATAAATAGAGCCTTTTTCTCGGTGTGACTGTTGTAATTATATCTAACAATTCCTGACCTTTCTTAGCGTATAATTACACCAATAATCAATAATGCCCAGTGTTTAAACTGTTTATTGTTGAATGAAACGATGATATTGCTTTGCCATCCTACAAATAATTGCACATGTCACGAATGACTCAGGTGTTTACAGACCGACCGAAGAAGCAAACAACTGATCAGTCAGGAGGCTAAACTTTACACCTCCTTATCCATAGAGCCAATCACAAGTGTTGTCCCACGTGATGTCAAATAAAGAAATGCTCACGGGCTGGTCCACAGTGTAGCCTGATTATGCAGTCATACATCAGCCATCACTTCCACTCCTTTGTCTACCTGTTTCCCCATGCCCATCCCCATTTTACTGCACATCTAGCACTGTGCGTTTCTTTCCATTGGACATTATGTTGTGAAATTACACCATAAGTATTCGCATGTCTTGGCCTGCCACCGGGCTTTTAGGAGGATTTTTTATTTGGGAGCAGGTTCTTAGAGGAGTGAATTATAGAGAAAAAATTCTGTTTCGCAGCAGAGGCGGGCTCTAGGCGGACCGGGTTCTTAAGCGGCAGGTTCTTAGGTAGAGAATACTGTAGTGGAAAAACTTGCTTTTTTTTGTGGAAAAACCACCTGAAATGACATATTTCTGCCAAATGATCAATGTAGTAATTTGCTAAGTAATAGCATGTTTTGTTGCGCCTAGTATTATTTTTCTGCTAATGTGACTGTATTTTATTTGACAGGACTGGGAAAAGAAGAAAAAAGAAAGACAAGAACTTGAGCAGAAGAGACGAGCAGAGATGAGGAAAAGGGTGAGACACTCTTATGCATTTTATTTCAAATCTGTTTTCCTTTTTCTCCATTAGTAAAGATGGTGCAGGGGATGATTTTGCACCTGTCACGTTATCATTAGATTACCCAGGGAATCACACAATTGTTAAGAGTCTGAATATTTCATATTCACTTTAATATAATTTTTTTTTTTTTTTTTTGTCTATAGGAGCAAGAGATGAATGAGAGACGACATAAAGATTTAGTAGAGAGACAAAAGGTGGGTAATTTTTATTTCTGTTAATAATTAGATGTCTATGTTGTTTATTGTTGCACATATAACTTATATTGCAATATATTTCTGGGAAGGACCCATTAGCTGTGAAGGTCATTAGTGAGGATTATGTAATCATTCTTCAAATGTTTAGTCATGCGAAACGCCCAAGAATTGGGTACTAATTTTCTTTTAAAGGAAATAACGGCAAATGCGGTATCCTCAACTGAGTTTAACAGTGATTTATTTTCCATTTCAAAATGGGCACTAAAATTTACAAATGGGTCTGCAAGCCACCGATTTACAAATTCAAGTGTTTGGCTATGCACATAAATTATAAATAAGCACTGAAAGGGTTAAAGAGATGGGAAATAAGAATAAATCCTTATGGTCAGAGAAATTTAAGGATAGAGAACCAAACTGACTTTCATGTTTCATGCATTAGACCAGGAAACTACAATCAAGGCCTTGTGCACTTGTCAGGTTAAAAGCATCATTCATCAATGTCATTGTCTTGGAAATGGATCATTTTAAGAAGATCTGTCTTGGACAAAGTGGTCATTAAAAATCTAATAACATTTCAAAAAGCTTGTCACAGATAAACAGAAAAATGTAGATCATAGGAGACAAGGAAAAAGAACAAGAACAAAGAAATTACATAGGTAAATGAGATAAGAGATGAATGTAAGCCTACAGTGATTTTTCAATGTTCACTTTTACATAGATTCATTGAAATTTCCTCTAGGGATTATATGAGACTGTTAGGACTCACAAAAGTATAAAAAAAACAGGACTGTTTAGCATCAGATTGATATTTTCACATCAGTATAGTTATCATCTAGTTGTCATCCATATAACCTAGAGATGTTGCATTGTTGTATTATATGCATGTGTGTCACAGATGGCGAGAATTAACAAGGCTCGTGAGGAGGGATGGAAGAATCTTATTGATCCACATGGTGTTGATGAGGTGAGTCCTGAAATGACTCTGTCATATTGTATCAGATCACTTCATCATCAACTGTATATGTGTGTTATATATGCATGCTTTGTTGTCATAGGACTGTGACTTTTGAACATTAGTCACGCTCTCTTTTAGCATTATGATAGAGCTACCATAAGATATTTAATTATGTATTACACTATTCTATCTGGTGATATACTGAAATGTAGAAATCTGTTTGACAAATAATTGCTTGGTATTTCCAATAATGAGTACTTTCATGAACAGCTAATGTCGTGTTTTGTGTAGTAGAGGTATAAACCATGGAGATTACTTTAGCAAAAAAATGCTGGTAATTTTCAAAACAATAAAATCTTGTATTAATTAGAGGTATAAACCATGGAGATTACTTTAGCAAAAAAATGCTGGTAATTTTCAAAACAATAAAATCTTGTATTAACCAGCTCGTGTTTTTTGTTCATAGAATAGAACACCAACACCAAGCAATAACAACCGGCCCAAATCACCCCGGCCACTCCCAGTTCCTCGAGGCAATGTGAGTTAATAAATTTGTGTGAATGTAGTATATAACTTTTAAAATTACCTTGACTCATATACAGACAAAAAATTGTGAAGCAGTCTGTCATGTGATTGCAAAAAATGTAAGTGGACTTTGAGACTATAACTTAATCATCAGTATTTGCACTTCATAGAAATTTCTTGACAGAGACTGTCACTTGGTATGTCAGTGCATATGTCTCGTGGCCAGTCAAAATGAGACGTAAGTCACTGGGCTAGAACCAAGAAATCGGGCTTTGAATGTGATTAGGGGGGTCAGACATCGAATTATTTTTTTTATTGCAGAAATCGAAAGTACATTCATTTCTGAACAAGACAATATGGGTCTTATGCATGACTTATAAATATTATTTTATTAAAATCGGGTTTTTGTGAGGTAAGTATGTAGATTTATGCCTTCGACCGTTCATTTAAACTCAATTTTCTTGGAATTTCAGTCATTGCTGGGGGGTCCCCCTTTGTCTCTTTAAACTGCAATATCTCTGGCTAGAGTAAAGCTAGCTTAAAACTTTTTTCACCACCTGAAAGGGTATGACGTAAGCTTTCACATGATACCAAAAACCAGACATGTGAAAATTTGACATACGTCTCATTTTGACTGGCTGCGAGACATATGCAGAATATAAAAATTTGAAATTGATGAACATATGGGTAGCTGCTGTTCCATTCTTTATAGGGGAACCACTGTCATCATCATCTTTATCATCATGCTTTTATAACATATAAGAAGACTGTCCACCCGGCATCTAGTTAGACAATTTTTGAAAAAACAAAGAGCATTGATATTGATGTTGATACTCTGCCAAATTTTCGAGTCAACTTGACTCTTCTTCAGGGCAACAAAGTAAGCATATAAAAATGTAAATAGGATATTGCTGTGTACGGAAGAAAATATTAATTAAATGACTTTCCTACTGAATAGGAGAAGATTTCTAATGATTTTTAAAAATAAATAAAGTAGTATATTTTTAAAGTTAGAATTTTAAATCTTCTGATTTACAATGGGCAGATACATAGACATGTAAGATTTTTCAGTTGCTAATATTAATCTCTACGTGTGACATCACCAAAGATTGTGCTATCTCATCATCATCATCATTTTGTACAAATATCTTGAATGTCAAGACATATACTATTAGACAGCAGCTAACTCAGTATATCAATGTAAATCAGCAATAAATATGCAGAATTAAATAAATTGAAACCGATGACAAAAGCAGGAGATCAAAATTTTTTAAAATTTTTATAAAGATGGCCTAGATGGCCTTCTGCAGAGCATTTGAGTGTCAACCAATTCACACCTTGTTCTTTTTTAAATTGATTATGTTATTATTTGAGCTATTATATGACTCTATTGAAATAGCAAATTCATCTTGCTGTTGTGTCCCCTGCATTGCCCTGGATCCCCTGTCCCCACATGCCCTTCTTTTAAGAATTGCATGATTGTAGTCATATTGCTTTAAACTGTATTCTCCCATTATGTAGCTAACATATGCTGGCTTGGACTGAATAGATATCATTTAACAGGTGGAGTATTACTGAACAACAATTCTGTTGGGGATTAATTTTTATTTACTGAGTGGAGATATGCGTGATGTAATCTCTCACTGAGTTACATGTGTTGCAGTTCGTCATTCTTCCAGAGATATGTCTGTAATGTTCAGATTTTATGTTGGAATGTGATAGGTCATGCCGCATCAGTTTATGCTTAAAATATAGTGTAATTATCAATGTTGGCAAAAGAAAGCTCCAGCTTTGCATTGCTATATCTATGGAGTAGCAGTATTCGAAAGTGATGTAACAAGAAGAATTTGCAATAATACTATTTTTATGAGGAATTTGGAGACTACAAAATAAACTTTGTACATGTTTTTGCAGGCTGGGGCTTTTTATTTTTATTTTCTCTTCTTGTCACTTTTGTCAGTACATTTTAGGTGCTGGAAAACTGGACTTAGGCCTTAAAGAAAGTAGATAACTGCGTGGGAGTGTCTAAAATTTGTTTAAATATGCATGGTCTCTTGTGTTGTATGGTGACAGACAGGTATTTTGACAAACACACCTGCTCCTGTCCTGTTGAAAGTGACAATTTTAATTCAGAAAGAGGTGATCTAAGTGAAATGTGTTTTCTTGTAGTTTGAAATATTGAAGTTCTTTGTATTCCAGAATGATAATAGAGAACGGGGAAATTATGAGGCTTACAATGAGTTCTTGGACAAGCTGTACCAGGAAAAGATGCCCCCTCCCCCTGCCCAGGCTCCCCCTGCACGTAACCCTAATGTTGATGGTGAGCATGTATTACTTGCTGTCATCAGTTGCTGATATTGGTTGTCACAGTGAAACCACTGGAATGATCAAATTTGGCCATCAGAATAAATACTGAAAACAACTGATATATTCCTGTTTAAATGGGAAATCATTCTGAGTGTTTTTAGTGTTCATAGTTATTTATATATTTTGCGAAATACTCTTTAAGCCCTTTTTAAATGAAATTTTTAATGTTTTGCAGACATGTAAGTTGCTACATGATTTTGCTATTTTTTGAAATGTCATTAGTAGATTTCTCTTGAGTGCTCAGTTATTCTTTTTTTGTAATGTTGAAACATTTTCTTTTACTTCTACTGGACGTCCATAAAATTATTAAGATACAATATTGAAATCTGGTGTCTCCCTCTGCTGGGCTTGATATATACTTCTGAATTTGTATTACTTCAATCTTGTCCTTACATGAATTGGGCTTTGTTAATTTGCAGTATTTACCTCTATTGGGCTGTCTTTATCTTTACTGGGCTTGTATAAAGTTGTGAATTCACAATATTTATAAATTTGTGAATTTACAATATTTGTAGAGTTGTGAATTTACAATATTTAGACCTTTCCTTCACCCCTATTGGATTTATATAAACTTGTTCTTTTACAGTATTGAAGCCTCTTTTTTTTTTTGCACCTGTACTGAGTTTTACAAAAATTATGAATTCATTGTATTCAAATCTTGTCATTGCTGTGTGGAGCAATTGTAAAACCTTTTTTTTTCATTTTGTAATAATATTGTTTTTTCTGTCATGCTCCTGTAGTTTTGTACATGGCAGCCCCTCGGCCAGTGCCTGCAGGCCCCCAGGCTCAGAGACAAGCAGTTGCCCAGCAACAGTTTAACATGGGCCCACTGGGTATCCCTGCCGCTGTAGACCAGGCAGGCAGAGACAGGTATAGTTACAATATGTAAGTTTCATGCCGATGGAAACTACATATTTGCTGCAGCTTTTCCCTATCATCACATATAATATTTTCCCCTTGAAATCTCTCAGCAGTTCTCGTCCAATGTATGAAGTTATATGAGGCTGAAAATGAATACAGGAATTTAAATATTCATACCAAATGATTCCGGTTATAAATCTACATTAGAAAACAAAAATTAGATTACTGCAAACAGAAAATATATGAACAAAGTTTATTTGTTCTAAAAGATATGAATATTCTGTAAGCAGTGATAGAAAGCAGAAGCCTTTTACTACTTTCTACTACTGAAAATTTATAAGTAAATTTCAGTCACTCTGAAAAGTCAAGACAGTTTTTAAATTCAATGATAAAGAACAGAAAGTGAATTGAAGTCAACTTGTTAGCAATAATTTATTTTTCTGTGCCCCTCTTTATTATTTCTGAGGATGAATATTATGGCTAATTGACAAACTGATAGTATCCTGCTTTGGAAAGTTGGTCATGGTCATTTCACATTTTCAATTGTAAGAGCAAACTCTAGAGACATATTCATGTGATTTTGACTGCATCACTGAGGCATTGTATTTTTATTTCAAATCCCACATTGCATATGCAAAACAAAATTGAAAAATGACTTCATCAAAACTATAATCACACATCTTTTATAACAATGTATATATTTTGTTGAATATACGAAGAACTGGTGAGAGATGGAGTGATTGTATTACCGCACATGTGGCTCACTTAACTTAAAACCTTCTTTCTGTTCTTTTGTGTTTCTCCTTGGGCAGAAGAATGTATGATTTCAGACTCTGTATTTTTTAGATTTTTATTTGTTTAAATTTTTTTTTTTAGATTTAATAAACCCAAGTGATAACTGAAACTGATCTTACTGTCTCTGGGAAGAAAATATTATGCTCTGAGTGACAGAGATTTAAATTTCTGTGTCACAGAAAAATATGATACTCTGGTTTGGGAAAATGAGTGTAAGAACACAATTGTAATGGGCAAAATTTGTTTCCCTTTTCATTATCATCATTTCTCAATATCCATATGATTTCTTTCTTGTAGTAATTTACAAAGCTTATGAAAGGGACTTCATATTTAAATTGAAGAACGTGAGAGCTGGATGGAATATTTTAAGTTTTGAGACATTATGTAATAATGTAACATTCCATCAACGAATTTTAAATTTTCATAAATTGAATTTGCTGTGAAAGACCAGTAATTGTGTAAAGAAATGCACTGAATTTGTGTCCGTATGTGAGTTTCCATGATGGCACTGTTCTAGATTCCTTTATATTGGATCATTTTATGATTATTCCAGCTGTTGATAGATATGCTCATTGGTGCGACGTGGGTTGATTTCAGTGTCTTTTGTTATGAATTAATTGTTTGAAAAAGATATATCAGATTCATTAATTTTACAGATAAATATCATAATACTAAACATTTTTTAGAATCTTTAGCCCTGTTTGTGTAGTGAATGGATTAGATTTTTCATAATCATAAAAGTTTATAATTATGACACACAGCTGCTGATTTTTGTTCTTTAACAAAGTGAATCTTAATATTAATATTAATTTTTAATAAAAGGTCAGGAGTTCATTTAATAATAAAAACCTGTCTGAATATTTCTGAAAAATTAATTTTGTATCCACAACTTGGATTGAGTGTACCACCACAAGCTGAACTAAAACATTTCATTTCAGTTAATGATAATGGGTTCATAGCAATGCACAAAATTTTCTGCGCAAAACCTTCTCCTATCAATTAAAGTGCACTTGCAATCCTCACAGGCCTTTGTTCAGTTTTATACTTCTAGGATATGTTCTTGACTCCCTTCTTACCTCTTACTACATACTGTTTCAGGTTTAAAATGTATAGGACTTGCTCCAGAAGACAACGGTATTAAAAAAAAATAGATATGTTTATGTTAACTAATTTATTTGTCAACATTTCCATATTAAGCTTTTATGTGCATTTGAACCCACTTCAGTTCATGTTTCTGCATGATGGCATTGGAAAGCCGACTGGTTCATGATTTAATCTAGCATGAAACATACAAGGTGCAATACCTAGTTTTTAACACAATAAGACTGTTCCTGCAAGCCGCTTAAACTATTCACCACTGAACTTATTTCTCAATTGTCTGTCACCTATGCTTTTTGGTTGATCTATCTTGGTGGTTATTTATAATTATTGGAATATACTACTCCCTTTGTCATTTTTGTTGTATTTTGAATGAATTTCATATTTTTCCTATGCCCCTTCTTCACTTGTGGTTTGCTATTTTTCAGCATGTGACGAAAGCAAGGGAATGTCTCATTTTTATACTAGAATGGCTTTGGCTGAAATACTGTGCTTAATAAGTTAAAACTAGAATGGTTTTGGTTAAAGTATTACAATTAATGACAGGCTTCTGGTACTTTGTGCTATCCATGTTTGCCAAGTCAAGAAGCAATAAAAAATTCAGCTTTTGAAAAAGTGCTGAAAGCAAAGAATGGAAAATTCATATTTATGAACTGAATCATATCATATCATGCCTAACAGAGCAGTCTTGTCACACCAAAATTTTCAAAATGAGAACATCATCTGACAATGTTTTTAAAAGGTGCTATTCTTACAGTACGGTCATGGCTTTAAGAAGAAAGAAAAAAATTTTTAATAAGAAGTAAAGAAATAGAAGAAAAAAGAAAGGAATAGAAGGTGGGCTTAGAGGAAATCTGCTTTGCTTTGTTTGAGATATAATTTCCTAGGTGCTAGGCAACACAATGTTAAATAGTGCAATAGCTCATCTGTGATATTGTGATCAAAAGTAACATTTAGAAGTGTCACATGAAACAGTAGACATTTCACACATTTGGCACACAGTAAATATAGAGACATATTGTAAAACACAGAAATTTGTGCCATTTTGTACTACCTGCTGATTTATTTTATGCTGAATTCTTTCAGAACTGTTTTTTTTTGTTGTTTTTTTTTCAGTTTCATTCACATCTGAGCTTTCCCATGTTTAAAAACATTCCTTACGACATATTGACAGTATCACACATTTCAGTTTGTGTCAGAATATATCCTATACTATACACAGAAACACTCCTTATGATATAATATTATGTGGCACTGTGACACATTTTCAGTTTATGTAATACTTATCAGAATGGAATGTTCTGTTAGCTTGGTTTCTTTGTCTTGTGCATTATACTCACAGTTGAATTATGTTCTGTTCTCACATCTGAATCCTGTCATTATTTTAGGTCAATAGACCAATTTAGAGGATCACAGATTTCTTTCAAATGTGTGGTTTTCATTTTTCTAAAGAACTGTCTATGTGTTTTAAAGAAAAAAAAGATATTGAACAAAAAAAAAATCTATATCTACCTTTTAGGATCTCTCATGTCTGAACCAAATTAAATATTCAGAATTAGCAGTGTTTTATGATATTTCTTTCCTCTTTCTGTCTGTAAATGTTAAAAACAGAACAAAATTGAAAAAAAAAATAAAAAGAAGATTGTTAGTAATGGAAAGATTACAAGTGTTTTCATATAGAAGTTTTCTACATCTCATTGAGGCAAATCATGTATAATGTCAATCAGTATATCATATCATTTCCTTCTTTCCTTTCAGGCAACTTGGAGCCCAAGCTGCCCAGCGAGCTCGGGTAGTGGAAGATTACATACAACGCCAACAGCAGGCAGCTTTGAACAAGAAAAGGGCCCAGCATGATCTGTATGGCATAGTAAGTGAGCAGCTTGCATCTCATTATCTTCTAAACACTGCGTCTATATATGTCTCAAAGTGTGCAGTAAAATATCAAGTGTGACATTGTAAGAGAATTTGTTAGACAAAATGCTGAGAAAAAAAATCCTGAGCTGTATAGTACAGTAACTGTGCACATCATGCTTCTTCTCATCTCTTATGTACACTTAGAGATAAATTTTGTATGAAAAAAATAAAAAAGTATATTTATAGTGAATGAAAAAACAGGAGTATTAACAACTTTACTGCTATGCCAATTTTGCAGTCCTTTGCTAAGCATCGATGATATGGTCAGGCTCGACTATTGGTAACCCCAATCCACTAACGTCAGTCCTGCCCACAATGAGCAAACCAAATGATACCCATTTTGTGCATTTCTACAGGCAATGAAAAGGGTAGACTGTTATTCAAGGTTACTAATTGTTACATGATCAAAGAGATTATTACATTTGATTTAGGCTTTCATCTCTAGGTCATCTGCTAATCAGTAGCTTGTCTATCAAAAGATTCTGCATATAGATGTGAAATGAATATCAGTGATGGGAACATTGGATCAAAGGAGAAAAGGGGATGGTGGTGGCAAGCTTACTGTGGACACACCACATATGTCTTCCAGCACACAAGAGATTATTTTTAGGACCTACCTCGCAATGTTGTTAGCAGTGAAGCTGTTACCTAAACCTTTTGTTTGAATATTTGATAGACTTAACATAAGAGGTCATCTTTAAAACTTGATTGTTATGTTTGTGAGAGAAATATCAGGTGAGAAATTATAGGGACTGTGAAAAAATATGGTCTTTTTCTTTCTTTAATATGGTTTAATGATGAGACAGAGATAAAATAACATCCTTTGTTTGCTGATGCTTGTATTTTCATTGCACATTTATTTGAATCTGTTTTAATGAAAATAAACTTCTGAAGGTTCTTATAAAAATGCAGACATAGTGAAGACATCATTCATGTCATTATCTCCACAGCATCGTCCATCATCAGCTGACAGACGCACTCCAGTGCCTGCACCACGTAAGCAGGAAAATTGTTGAAATTACCCATTTTTTGTCTGTGATAAATGCACCAAGCTCATGTTGTTTCAAGCCCAGTAAAATGTTGTAGAATATTCAAACAATTCTCTGTAATTCTGCGTTTACTCTTGCATCTTTTTCTGGTGAAAATTGGCAATTGACTGCAGCATTATCTGTATGGGAAATTCTCTCTCTGCCTTTGAATTGCTTCACATGACTGTGAAAGACCATAAAAATGACTTTTCCATGATAACTAGGAAAATAATATAGGATTTCTCAATACAATGCAATTACAGCAGAATTGAGCTATTTACTGGGAAAAAAAAATTGACTAAGATTTTTCAGTGCAAATAAATCTGTTTCTGCCTTGCATCCTAAAAAAAAAAATAACTGGTAGAATGCTTTGTGTTGTGCAAATGATATTGTTTAACTCCGTCTTCTCAGAAATTTATTTTACTTTCTGTGGATCAGGTTTGTGTTATGTTGCCTCTCCTGACATGATTTATTTTTGTCTGCTTTGTAGGAAGAGGTGCCAGCCCTGGCCCAGGGCGAGGAGATGGTGGTGCAGGAGGGAGAGGAGGAGGAGGCAATGGTGGCAGAGGTGGCTGGGCAGGCGGTGGCGGTGGTGGTGTTGGAATGATCGGTCGTAATAGGGAAGAACAGGTAAGTTTAGTTGTTTGATTTCTATCTGTACAGGATACACACAACTCATATTAATTTCAAATTGTCACTGTCATAAGGTGATGGCATTGAGTCAGACTTATGTGAAACTGTTAATGAAATACCATGGCATTCCAGAGCATGAGAAATATATAATGTCATCAGAAAAGAAATGTGCCAGTAGAATTATGTGTAATTTTAAGTAGTATTATAATGGTATAACTTGTGCTATAAACAGTTTTTCTCATTATTTCAAAAATGCTAAAAAATGTCTTGTGCCATTATCATAGAGAAATGACAACATGAAAATAGCTGTTAAGAAATTGCCCTATCACTCTGTCACTTTTCTTGTACCTCAGGTGACTTTGCTTTATCAGATCTGATACAAAGTACACACATACATGCAAAAAATTATACTGTCTATGGTTTCAGTGAGTTAATAAGATTTGATTTGAACATGGAAAACACTGACGAAGGCTATAAGTATAATCAATAGTCATTTTTGTTTTGCGATAGAGCATAGAGAGATGCTATAGATACATAAATAGATTGTCATGAAAAGGAATTCCATTGCTTACTTATAAACAGAGTTGTTTTTATGCGGACAAATTGACATTGCTTCCTTCAAGAATCTCAGAATTCACTTTCAACGAATTGTTTCAATGTTATGTTCAAAAACAATACAAATTGCAATTTGGATATCTGGCCGCTGGCTTTTATGGAGTAGTGTTGGTTGCTGATTTGAGCATGAAAAGGAGATTGAACAAAAACTGATTCTGAAACTTGATTGATCGAAAATCAGATACTGATATTATTGGCTGTACAACAAAGGAGCAAAGAGGTAACAACCCCTGTACGACAAAAAGGCGAACCCTTACCTTCCCTGCATGATAACAGGGTGAATCAGTCAATAGATTAACTGACTGATTTGTCCCTACATCATGCAGAAAAGTTATGGGTTCACCTTTTTGTCATGCAAGAGTTGTTACCTCTTTGCCTGTTTGTCGTACAGCCAACAATATGGGATAAATCTTTACTTGTAAGATCTGAGCAAGAATTTGTCCAGTGACCAAGTGAAATGAACCTAGTGTTAAAGTTTTCATGTACAGAATCAATTATGCCAGTGGAAAGGCAAATGAGGATGCATTACTTTGGTGAAAAAAACAACTGTTAAGCTATAACTCTGTTGCGTCACAAGATACTGTGTTTAAAGTAAAATCTGTGATCCCAAGATCAATAGAATCTGATTTTCTTGATAAAACTCCAGTTGACATCTGACTCAATTCACCTGCTCACATGGCATTTGTTCTTTTTTTTTTTTTACACAAAAGTGACAACAGGAAAAGTTTGCTTTCAATGTAACATGACATACATCAGTGAATAATATGCACATGTCTGATGATCAGCACCTGGCATTTATAAATCTTTCAATTATATACACTAGGAATATTTGGAGAAACTGAGACAAATCCGCATGCAAAACATGAAAGATCGCCGTGCTCTTCAGGGTAGAAATGTTGCAGAGAAAGCCGAACATGGGCAGGTAAGAAAAGATTTGTCCAAAAAAGCATTTACTGTCAGTAGAATTCAGATTTCATGACCAGATAGTACATTCTTTTAATCTGAATTATAACAATATTATACAGTTACAGCTGCTGTAGAATTAATGTATATTTTTTAATAACCTGTTTGAAAATTCTATTACTATCCTTCAAAATGTCCAACTTTTGGATTAACACTGGAGCTTGATGTGAGAAAAGAAAACACTGTAATGCATTTTTTCTAATAAACATATAATGTCTTCATTGTGCACACAAACTAAAATGGACAAGAGGAGAAATTTGTTCTGCTTTGATTTTGTTTTATTTTTTGTAATATGCACAGTGTGAATTCATTCTTTCATCATCCTGGTGCTCTTGCAGTGCAAACTGGATCACTCAAAAAATTGAACACCTATTCTGAAAGAAATGTGTCTATTTCTAGTTCTTCACTAAGGGCTCAATTGAATGTTATAAACTAGAAAATATATATTTATATCTGTTTTAGAGCAAAAAATAAAATAAATTTGTAGCATTGTAAGATCTTGAATGCTCATAGCGATCTCAGCTTTTAATTGTCGTTGCTTTCTAAATACGTATTTTTAAATTGTCTTAGTGCATAGTTTAACTTGTTTGCTCATGGGCTCTCTCTGTTTGTCTGTATTTTTGTAGAATTCTGAAGATGCAGAGGAACGGAAGAAAAAAGTGGAAGCCTTAAAAGTAAGAACTGAGAAAGCTAATTTATATGTCACACTTTGGAAACATTAGTAATGTTCCACACTTGAAGTAGAACTTTTTTATTGAGCCAGAATTTTATATTCCACTTGTAAGCAGAGAAAACAGATAGAAATTGGCACTTTACAGAAATGGACCAACTTGAATGTGAGATTAGTATTAATATCAAAGTCTGTTTCTTTAAAGTAAGTATCCTGCCTAATCCCTCAACTTTCCTTTGATATTTCTTATTTCTTATCCTCTCTGTCCTAATCAGTGCACTCATCACTATTTGTTTGTATTGTGAAATAATTTATACAAAAAATTGAGGTAATGAGGTTTCTGACTATGGAAATTAATTAAATATGTGGTCATACCAATGTTGAAATGTTCTGAATGAGTGAGTAAAGGAATGGCAGAGTAGTTATTTCTGTCAGACAAAACACAGTTCTATGAATTTCTTAAACATTGAGTATGAGGTAATAAAAAAAAAATATTTTTTTAAAGTTTCAGACCTATTCTGGGTTTTATCTCATTGATTAGATTGTTTCATTTAAATCACTGTGTTTTGTAGTTAGTTAAATCTATTTAACATAGATTTTAAATGCTAGCAGTAGGTTCAATGCTGAGAAAAATCAGCCATGTCAGTATTGTTATTGTCATATCTCTTGTCCACAGGCTCAGGCTGAACAATGGGCAGAGATGAAGAAGAATGAGCTAGAAAGACAGCGGCAAGGAATGGTGCCTGTGAGTTATGTTCCTGAACTTTTTCATTTGTGAATTATAGAAAATCCTTATCACCAGATAAAAAAAAAAAATGCAGTAATTTTAGAAAGTAAATATTTATTTGTCTCATGGACTTTTAATAAGCATAGATCAATGCAGTTTTATATCTATGTAAATGTGTAATTTCAGAAATTGTACTTTTAATTACATGTGAGGACTTAGATAAATGAGAATGACCTTTGGAAACATTTCTGTTTTTTTACACTCTATGATGTGCTGCTTTTGATTTTTGAAATCAGTACCTGATAATCAAATTGTGCCCAGGTTGACAAGTGGAAAAAAGAAAGTCAACATTTTGGCAGCTCTATGTATCCGAATATATACATTTCCTCAATAAGTCAAACTGTTTTCTTTGTTCAAGTATTGGATCTCAGAGTTAAAAGTATGAGAAATGATCCAGCATCCGATATATTAGAAATGTAAAATGTATACGATTATTGTTGTCTTTTACAGTCTCAGTGCCTGATTGCATGTTAGAGTCACATTTTTTTCAGTATAGATATGCAGGAAATAGTTGTAGTTTTCTCTTCCGTGTTCCAGGGCCCAGAATTTTGTCAAATGATCTAGCTTCAGTGCAGTCAGTTTTTACGACAAGTGATTCTCTTTTCTCGTCAGAGCAAAAATCCAGCCCCAGTTCCCAGCCCTGTCCCCGGTGTGCCAATAACAGGAGCCTTGCAGGCCATAGGGGCAGCAGAGAAGGCTCAACAACAGCCAATTCTCAAAGATGGAAATAAACCGTAAGCTTTTTTTGTCATTTTTAACTCTTATCATAAGATGTCATGGGCATTCACTATGACCACCAGAATTTGTCTGCTTTGCAGACTCATCATGAATTTTGCCTTGTCAGTATTGATTGCTTTGCAATTTGTTTGAATCAGCTTCAGTGTCTTCAATATATATTTTTACTTATTGTAAAGAATTTTTTTTTTATAAATGAAAATATGAAGACTATGCATATTTGTTGTTTGTTTTTTTTTTTTTGTCTTTTTTAGCGGATATTTCATCAAGATTGAGAATGACTATTTTGTAAATGCATATTGCTTTAAGCTTCAGTCTGCACTTTGTTTCTCTCCTTCCCTAGAGCCGCAGTGCCACTGACCAATGCCATGCAAGCCATAGGAGGAAACACACCCATCCCTGCTCAACCAGAGCGTCCTAAGTAAGGATCTGTTTTGATTTGTGTTATGATTTTATGACAGAAGAATGAAGTTGATATCTTGTATTTGACGATATGGATTGAAGATTCCACTTGCGTGATCTGTTATAACACAACCAATAACTTACATGGCTGCTATTTCATTTATCCTTAACTTAAAGCTGTGTCAGGATCATGCTGAACTGATCACAGATCTATTGCTATCTTCACTTTACCTTATGTGCTCCAGCACTATTTTTCTTACATTCCATATTTTCCTCTGACATCAGTGATGATGAAAGCAATAGTTGTAATAAAAATGAACGATCAATGGTTTGTCATTTAAGGAATTTTCCTATTTTTTTTCTTCTTCATGACACTGTAGAAATAAGAGATTTTTTTATAAAAAATGAACTTTCATAAATCTGTGAAACTGGAAGCTCATATTCAATGCATACCAAACAAACCCAGACTCTTGTTCCTTATAGAAATTCAGTTTTATCATCACAAACTCCTTTAGACAGAATACTTTCTAACACATCTATCTTTATTTGTTGCAGGAGTGCTTTACAGAAACAAAAGGAGAACATTCTGAAGAAAGTAAATGACAGAGTAAGCTAATTCCTTTTTTTTCATCTAATTTGTTCATGCTATGAAATTGACATTTTTCTCATGTTGCTATCACTGTTTTGTTTGTTAATGCTTGTACATGTTTGATATCAGTTTGGAAATCAGTGTGATGTATTTTCAGTTTGTGTCGTGCGAACAGTCATTTATTTCCTTTTATGTTATATTTGCTATCATGCCAATAAATAATTTGACTTTTTAACTCATGTAGGTTGTGTTTAAATGGATATAACAAGTATCTGAACTCTCAATAATTTAAGCTCATAAAATCACCATTAATGTAATTGTGTATTATCGTTTCAAGGATGTAGAACACACTGCAAAAACTAGTCCTCACCGCAGACTTCAGATAATTTTGCAAATCCATTCTGTGAATAACTGCTAACCCAGAAGCTTTGCCAGGAAATCAGTGGTCCACCTCTCATCAACTTTTCTTGTGAATTATATCCTACGATCTGTCGCCCATAATAGACTTGAATAGACATGTTTTTGAATATCTGTGCTTAAATACTTTTCTTTTCTACCTTCCATTAAGCAACACTAGTGTAGTCTGACATTTGATATTTATTAGGGTAAAGTTTTTGCAGTCTCAGGATTAATGATAGTCTTGTATCAGATATGTCATGTTTTTTATGTCTATATTTTCTTATGTTACAGAATCCATCCAGATCAAAATGGGGTGCACCAGCATCTCCAGTGGTGCCTGCAGCCAATGAAGAGTCAGAGAGAGGAAAGTGGGGCATTCCAGCCTCTCCAACAGTCAACCTGGCAGTGAGACAGGAGGAGGAGGACCAGGGGGTGGAGACTTCCAGGTCCCAGTGGGGTGATGGGAAGGATTTGCATTTGAGCAAAGTGTCATTGGAGCTAACAGCTTCTCAGATGGAAAGTAGGTGGCAGTGAGGAAATGCATTATTTTATTCTTTTAATCATTGGACAGATGGTTAATATAAAGAATGACAATGTCGACCACTATGTGCAGACGGGCTTGAAATTAATTTTATTTGTTCTCATGAAAATCTTCTTTTCATAATTGATGAGGTATAGCACCTAAATAACAAAATGCATGGACGCATGTTTATAGATAAGATTTCATGAATCCATAACAGAACGGACTCACAAGAAGCAGTGCTGCAGTAGCTTGATAAACTTACCACTTAATTGTGAGGAAACAATATATGATTTTTAAGCTACACTGTTTCATGATGTCAAAATATACTATAAATTGAAACAAGCTATCAGACAAGCTTGATTTGCAGGATTTTTGTAAACCTATATAATGCCCCTCCAGACTAACCTTTAATGCAGTGATGCTTTTCTGGCATCTTGTTTTCTTTTCATTACTTCATCTGGTTAAAAAAATGGGAAATTCTGCAGGTCAAAGTAAAAGTATAACATTTACTTGAGAAATCAGATCCGCCGGAAAATAGTCAGATAAAAAAAACAGTTTTCCTGTCGGGAATGACAAAATAAAACATAATGTAAACAAACAATCTCAATGCAGACTTGAGAGGTTTCATATTTTTGTCCCCAGGAACTGGTGCCAGTGATCAGGTGGTGAAAATGGCAGCAGATGGAGCCAGTTCTAACACTGAAGAGGGAGCTACTGCAGGTCGGGGTCATTGGGGCCGGAAGTCAGATATCGTCAAAGCACTTGATAAGATGCCCATTTGTCAAGACACTGTCACTCTCAGTGGTGAGTGGAAATGTGAGCTGTCCGTCTTCCAAATTTACTAGTCCTTGTATTTATATTGTTTTTTTATTTATCATGCCGATTCTTTATTCTTAATGCTACTGTCTCATGCATAGTTTATTTTTTATTGTTATCTTTTTTTTTTTTCCTCTTCTTTGTCATGAAATATGTTTTCTTCTTCTTTCCTTCACTTTGAATTCATGGTGATTATTGCAAACCTATTTATACATTCATATTCAGTTAAATTTGCCTATTTCAGGATCTGCACTTTCCAAGTTCTTCATTTTTCATTGTAATGCAGTGACCATCCTTATGGAACTTTGTGTCCAGTTCTGTCTATATCAGTTTTTTATCTCTTGTTCAGAAAGCTCTGATTTTCATCCTGCATTATGACAAACAATACATATAGGAAATTTGATCACAAAACTATCATCTGATATAGATATATAATGGATATTTGAGTAAAAAATTCTGCATAAAAATACACCAGGCATGTGGTTGACAGGTTTACTTAGAGGCAAGACAGTTTTTCTCAGAACATTATTTTGAGAATACATCCATTTTCTCATTTAGAGTCGTGTACATGTATGAGCATTTGTTGACATTCAGAATTTTGTTTTCTCAGATTCTCAAGCATCCACTCCTACCCCAGCTACACCACCAGTGGGTGTTGGTGCTACCATCACCATTGCACAACCTCCACCAGCCCAAGGAGCCACCATCACCATCAGCAGTGCAGATGCTGCCACTGCAGCAGCAGCAGCAAAACAGCAGATGAAAACGAACCGTCCCTTACCTCTGCCACCTGAGAGATCTGGAACCATCGTGATCTCTCGTGAATCCACAGGTAAAATTAGCTGCACAGCTGGATGTTGTAACCTTACTAGCACTGCCAGTTTACTCTGCATTTATATTTTGTTTTTCAGTGGCCTTTTTTTTTTTTTGAAGATCTCTATGAATTTTTAAGAGTGTGTTATGAGTCTGCAGGTAGGATAAAAAATATCTGTGGTGTCATGGGTATTGCCAGTTCACTCAATGAGAGCTTTGGATTTTGTTTATCTTTAAATCATTGTCAGTGTATTCTGCAAGAGTTTCATGTGCATGTGTTGGCAGGATGAAAAATATATTTAGTATTACTACCTCTAATTTATTACATCTGTACGTAAGATTTTGGTCAGTGATAGATCAGTTTATCAGAATCTGTTTTGAAGATTCTCTGTGGATTCACAGCTAAATGACACTGCTAAATTTATCTTTTCAGTGGATTCTGTTTTCCAGCAGATCCATTACAAATCTCTAACCATCTAAGTATTGTGGGAATTCAGCGAGCGGCGGTATCAACTCTCTTTCTAAACCAAAAATGAAACAAAGCAAGAGAGGACTGTCTTAGAAAACATGATGTACCGTCAATATTATGTCATTGTGCTGCTTTATCCTGTATGGCTTTATACACCATTTAAATGTTTTCCATGTAATTTCAGAGAATTTGGTGCTGGATTCTGAGAAAAATATCTCATTATATCTTAATGTTGTAATTTCTTGTTGTCTTTACATTTGTGATTGTTGTTCAACTGAGCTGAAAATCAAAGCATACAAACAGCTTTTTTTTTTTGTTTTTGTTTTTTTTATATAAATATCAAAGAAATACCAAAATATTTAGAAAATGACATTAGAACAAGTAATTATCAGTTACAATATATCAGATTTATATCTGGGAAAAAACAAAAATTAATTGACAACAATGATAATACTTTTATGTGAATTCATGATATATTTTACACATAGTCTGCCTCTTATCTTTATATCACAAGAGACAAGCTTTGCTTAAATGAGATCCATTTTTGTATTTCTCAAAACATTTTGCAAATACATTTTTTTAGCATCTTCATTGTGTGGTTATGAAATTCAACATTCAGTTTGTTTTTTCAGCTCAGCTTTTCATATTTTACTTTTCATTTTTATTTTCAGTATTTCCGTCACAATTATTTGTTTTGCTTAAATTTTCTCTTCCCTTCTCCGCACTTTCAAACTGCTTCCAGACAAACTTCCCTATGACATTCCACAAGTCTCACCATGTGCTCAAGAAGGTGAACTTCCTTCTTCATTACATTTTCAAATCCCACCAAATGTTGATCAAACAGCACTGGGATCCTCTGCAAAAGTTTCAGACTCTCAAACTTCTGTTGGGGAAGGAGAGTTACCATCTTCCATCCGATTGGTGGATCATAGTCAGGATGTCTCCACCCCTCGCCAAGTGACCAATGAACTGGCTTCACACAAGCCAGCCCAGAATCCCATGGCCAATGAAATTGAAGTTGTGAGAGACAGGAGATTGGATACTCTTGTGGAAGTGTCTGAGAGTCAGAGTCTGTCTGACACACAACAGCAAAGTGTGCAGGAACAGTTCAAAGCTTATCTGAACTTCAAAAGGTCACAGAGAGAGAAAAAATCAGAAAATGTAGCTGAATCATCAAGTGCTATTAGCGAGTCATCACCTCACACTCCTGAAGGTGAATTTGATTGGCTAACACCTGTGTTGAGCTTTTTAGTAATAATATATAGTGATTTTTCCAAAACAGATGTATAACATAGCTCGTTTTAAATATTTAATGCTGTATTACTGAAGAATTTGAGAAAACAAATTTCTTGCTTTTGTCATAGTAGAACTGTTGTAAAACTGTTAAATTATTTAATATTTGGTTTAGGAACCAGTGGAAGCATCTCTTTTTTTGTAGCAAATTTAGTACCAATTAAGCTATAGATATATTTGTAAATAAGGCATGCAGTTTAAAAAAAAGATCTAATCTTTTTGGTCAAATAGTGTAAAGTACAAATTTTGTCCTTATTAGAGATAAAATGTCTTGTGCCTAGGGCAAATGAGTCCGAAGTCATGCTGGGCGATTTCAAGTTATGGCCGTTTTTAACTATTTTCCGACTGAGATACCAAAATTTGTAATTTTTTTTTCCACAAAAAAGAAAATTCAACCTTTTCTAGCCTGAAAAAAAAAAGTTTGGTATCAGAGTCAGAAAGTAGTTAAAAACAGCCGTAAATTGTGATTCCCCGGCGCGATTTCCGACCCATTTGCCCTGGGCACAAGACAAATGTAGTTGGATAGAAATGTATTTATTTTTTAAGAGAGTGATGTTCACTTCTGGCATATTTAATGCTAGAACTATCTGTCAAACATTTATTACCTTTCCAGTACTTCAGTTTGCCTGTGCATTAATCCTGTTTTTTTTTTCCCCAAAATGTTTAATGTCTCTGTCTATTACTAAATATTCTTTTTTTGTTTGTCTCTGGTCCCAGCAACATTTCCTAGCTCACCTGTGCTCTTTTCTTCTGCTCTATGTATTTCCTATTTCATATTTCACATCACCGTAGGCTCAAAGCAGCAGTGGATTTACTAGGAAAAAAACCCAACAAAATAGATAATTTATATATTTCGGCAGAATATTTCCCATACTAATAGCAAAATCATATACTGGAACTTCAGAATTGTGTGCTTCAGTTTCTATTTATTCTCATTGCCAGCTAACTTTTGCAGTGTGCTTATTATAGATTCAATGTATTTTTACATATAAAATAGTCCTACACAGGTTTTGATTGTGGATCAACAGCTCAAGTTGTTGTTTATTCCTAACTTAAAATAACATTGTTATTGTTGATTCATAAATAATATTGTCATTGTTGAGAGATAGAGAAATTCTTTAAATTTTGAGAAACCAAGATGAGTTGTCATTTTAATCAATTTTTTTTTAGTGTCAAAATGGGTATACAATTGACAATAAATATATATAGCTGTTTTACTAACTCATTTCAATCAATATTCTAAAGGTTAACTATGTCAAAATGAGCATACTAGTGATACTTCATTTGAAAAGTTGTTACACTGCACTCATGGCTATGAATTCCAGTGAAAGAATCTGGCACAGTGTTGCCCTAAGACAGGCATGTCCAAACTCTGACTTGGGAGCCAACTATAGCCCATGTTCAAATTTTTATCACCCACAGCCCCTTTGATGTTTTTAATGAATCTAGATATATTTAATCTTCCCCAAAGATGTTTCTTTCTTCCCCCAGTCAGGCTTTTTCTTCATGTTATGTAGTCTTCAGTTATATAAGGAAGAATGTGTTTGGTACAAACTTGCTTAGATTTATTTGCGTTTAGTTCTGTGTAAAATGAAAAGCATGCCATATGTAGTAAAAATTACATTTGCATTTAATGTTAATGGTTCAAATAATATCAGACTGAATGGCCAGCCCCCACATATTTTTACCTCTTCAAATCTTTGAAAAAAAAGTTTGGACATCCCTGTCTCAAGGGAAAAATCCCAAAAACTTTGAAATTCAATATGTAATGATTTGGCCCTGAAAAGAAAAAGTCTGATAAGGAACCAGTGTAAGAATATTGTCTTGTATTATTTTTTCCTGTTAAACAAATTTTAATTGGCTGAACTTTTTCTTTGCAAGACAGTAATGATGATATGTGGGTCTTTTTTTTGTGTGTTTGTGTTTTCAGGTAAGAATGTTCCTGTTATAGATGCTATAGACAGCAAAACAAAGCTGACCCCCGAGAGAAAGAAACTGTTATCCAGTCAGAAGGTGGATATGTGGAGTACCAAGAGTGATGATGACAGGTATGACATATACAAAATTTCAGCCTGCTGAAACTGCAACATTCCATAGTCTTTACTCTAATATGTCTGCGATACTGGCCCTGATATGGCTAATTATGTGCAGTCAGTGACCAAGTGAAATAGAGTTACGATGGAATGACAATTTGCAAACTTAGTCTTTTATAGAACATATCAGTTGAATGACAGTTTTTGGCACTGCAAGGTATTAATTCATGAATGGATAGGTCCCTATGATTACATATGATTGGCATTCTAATTTTTCTTTCCCCATAACAGGGATGGGGCCAAGAGTGTGCAGATGAACTTGACTTCAGGAAATTTTGACCTGAAAAATATTGAGGTAAGTGTCAATACTTTGCTGAAAGACTTTTGCCGAAAAATAAGGTTTTTATATAATTAGTTGTGGAGCATATTGAAGAAAAAAAAGTATTTGTAGATGCAAATGTTCTTCAGAGTACTCAGCCATTGTTCAATCTGATAAGAAATCTTTTACCATTTCCTGAAAACATGACAGTATGCATGCATATGATTGATACTGGCAGAGCATTTGAATTCAGTATATCTAAGAATGGTTTTGAATGAAGTTTTGACTGTAAATTTAGTAATTTTTGTCTCATGGCAAAATGTGAATTAAAAATGGGGTGGGGGAAGGGGGGAGGCGGATTTATATGTTTATTATATATAAGGATTCATATCAGCTTTGTCATTCAATTTATCGTGTGGAGAATCAAAATGTTGAACAGTTGTCCTGGAGTGATATCTCTTCCCTCTTTCCTTGTTCCTGTCTCCTGCCCCGCTCTCTTTCCTCTCACCTTTTTGACGTGTAAACGTATTTTACCGTAAGTAGCACAATATAACTGTGATCGTGCTGATGTGCTGTTAAATCCCAACACAAACAAACAAAACAGAACATTCAAAAAATCATGCCATTCTCAGTTTAAATGAAGCCAAAATATCTAGTTTTTACTCAGTCTTTCAAGTGAAATGAGCATGAATGAGGATTTTTCTCTCTGCATTTTCTAACTATAATTTGAGAAAAATTGTTGACCCTTGCATGTCTTTGTCCACATTTGCAGATGCTGAGGACTTGCTCAGAGCCTGATCTTACTCATTTGTTCAGCACCTTGTTAAAAGCTGAAGAAGTTGGTGACAATGATAAACCAGGCTCCAAAACACCATCCACATTACGTCGCCATCGCAGCTTGGATATGACTGCTGTTAATGAGGTGAAGCAGAAGAGTCTCAGAATAGTTTCTGTTTCAAAGGACAATCTCAGAATAGTTTCTGTATTGACGAGTGTAAAAAATTGTTCTGTGTGGAAGGGCCAACAGGTCTCTTTTGTAAGTTTTTGGACAACATTAACTCTTTCCCTACTTCGAGCCAGAAAATCCAACTCGGGCCGGAGGTCACGGCTAGACTTCGAGCCGGAAAATTCGGCTCGGTAAATACACATACTTTGCTGATCCAGTATTTCAAAGTTTTAAATAGAAACAAACGGGTTTACTTCCTCGTCATCAGAGAAGAGCATCAGTTTTGAAAGTGAGTTTGAATGAGCGAAATCTGTACAGTGAAAGTGCTTTTTTAATTATTTTTTTTTGTGGAGGTCAAGTTTGTTTTCATTCCGCATGGAGCTAGGGCCTTTAGTGAATTGTTCACATAAACCTATATGCCCTGGAAAAGTGATAGACTTGTGTGGAATGAGGATTTTCAATCATTTCTATCGGACAGTGAATCGCAGTGTTAGTAGATCTAGATCTAGATCTTTGAACTGTAAGTTGAAAAATATTATGTAAAATATATTGTTTTGAGTCATTGTTGTCAAGTTTCTTGTCATTTTTCTTTTCTCACACAGCACCAATACATTCATAAATATTTTATTCATGTTCTATGATTCCTCCCATTTTATTTGATACCTATATTGCATGGTTTGTTTGCTCAGGGCTGCTGTAGCAATTGATTTATTTAGTGAAGGTGTGGTCAGCAATTGCGTCATGAAATTGGCCGTGTCCGGAGGTGACCAGCTATGGGAAATAGGTCAAGTAGGGAAAGAGTTAACACAAGTCTGATACTGTCATAGCTGTCAATGAGGTAAAATGATATGATCTCAGTCATTTGTAATGTCAAATTGCTATCTCAAGATAGTATCTGTGTTGGAGTGCTTAAAATTTTGCTAAATGTGGTAGCATTAATTTAGAGATCTCTTGTATATATTCTCTTTAATATACCTTGAAAGGTGTTTAACACAATTTGTTTCAGTTTGCTTTTAAAAGCATGATTATTTGGATTTATGAATTCCATATCGCAGCAATTTGATTACATTTATTGGTCATGGTGTACAGTACATCTTTATTATGAGATTCATAGCACAGTTAGGATGTATAGCAAAATCTGTTTGAAACTTGGCCTCATTAAAATCTTTTACAAAATACTCTTTGGCATTTCAAATAAAGGGAAAGAGAGAAATATTTTTAGCATAACCACGGATGAAGCATCGGCAATGTAGGAGTGGACAGGGAAGAGACGGAGTGGGGGCCTAATACCAAAAATAATCTTCTACTTGTCAATTGTTTTATCTCTGTAAAACTGTTCACGGAGTACAGAGTATTAGAGAAGTTGACAGAGCAATACATGACCAAGTAGTCAATCGAAATGCTCTCTCTTTTTCTGCAAGTGATTCACAAGTCAGGATGATGGATCATTATTTGTATTGTATAAAATGTGAGATATGCATTTGTTCCTAAAGTGTTGGTTATTTCAAAACCATATTCATTTTGCTAAGAAAGTTGGTTTGTAGTGGGCCAAGTAATATGAATGATGCTGCAGCTGAGGTGCTTTTTGATGAGGAACTGTTGACAGGAAATGACCTGGATATTAGAAGCAATCAGAAAGGTATAAGCATCCACTTAGAGAAAACTCTTCTGGATTATTGGCTTGTTTTTAGTCAAAGTCTTTTTGTCTGTAAAGTGGTAGAGTTGTACTGGAATCATTTTTTTTTTTCCCAGGATGTCAATGAAAATGATGACAATGGAGATGATGAATTTGCTGAGGAAGATCTGGACATATATGAGGAGTAAGATAGTTGTTATATACAATAAAATCTATATAAACATTGCCCATAATAAAACTGACTATTGAACATTCATAGTCCCAGTACAAGCCCAAATATAGTGTAGTTCTATTTTCATGCATTCATCATTCCTCTAAAGGCAGACAAAAATAACATTACTTTGAATTTTGATTAAGGATTACTTATATATAATTGCGACTATGATTTGTAACTGGCAACCTGTTCATGACGAGCCTTATCCTCAGAGCTTTTTTTATTATGTCATGCAAAGAAATTGACTTAACAAAGATGTTTTTTACCTTTTCAGTGATGATGATGAGAACAATGATGAGGATAATGATGCTGACGAAGAGGATGATGAAGATCTGAAGAGCATGCAGGAGACGATGAGGAGTATACTAGATGAAGATGAAGCTGATGGTGAAGGTAGGTGATATTAACAGGAAACGTAAGAGGATCTGATTTTTGATCACCATGGAGATATGAAAATATGTATTAACTTTTTTCTTAGTTACAAACTATAGCAAAACAAATATTTATGTTTTGAGATAGGATATGGTCGCCACCATTTGCTAAAATTGGGCCAACCTGTTTTATCATGGGATGTGTAAAAATAACTCCATCTCTATGTCCTCTTTTAATTTCATGTTGTTTTGACTAACGTGTTTGAAGCAGTAGTGGCAAAATAAAACAAGCAAACAAAGAAAACAACAATAACAAAAAAAACAACAGAGAGTGCTATCTGTGAATAGCTGAAGCTGTGGCTATGCGTAGATAGCAAAGAAAAGGAATGGGATGCTATATTGGTAAGGACAGTTTCGTAGAACTAACCATTAGAAGTATTTTTCCCAAAGTGACACATGCTATAGTAATCACATGATTATTTTTATCCCTATACCTTGATAATTAAACCTGTAAAACAGCATTTTTTCTCTGAGACAGATTTCTTCAACTGATGATGAAATTGACATGTAACAGTATTACATGAAGAAGCTATTTTGTCCTGAGACATATTATGTCAGACCATCAAATGTATTAACTAAACTTGAAAGTATTCCATATCATATGAATTTACTGTCAAAAATGCTATTTACTTCAGAAGGCACTGAAGTACTAATTTTTACTTTGGCTCATCCAATGAAAGTTGATAGATTTCTGTTTGAAAATCTTATTTTTTGACAGAAAACACAAAAACTAAGGTCAGTATCCCTGGTGGTGATGACACAATTGATGGTGAAAAGAAACCGTCCACAGTCAAACGTGCCCCAAGGAAAATCAATAAAGAGGAAGAGAGTGACCCTGCTGATGACACCAATGATGATGGAGGAGATGGGGACGAACAAGCAGATGATGGTGATGATGAAGACGATGGAAATAATGAGGATGATGAGGATGAGAAAGACAGAGAAAAACTGGAACTGGCAGCAGCCTTGGAACTAGAGAATGGTAAATTCTCCCTCATTGTTTTTTTGTTGTTTTTTTTCTTTTTCTCAAGCCCACTTGCTTAGTCAACCACTGTTGTACTCATGAATACAATGCCCAGTGGATCATGTGAGTAAATCTAGCAAAGACATATTCATTGAACAGCCTGTTTATAAAGACCATTTAAATTAGTCAAGCTTTGAATTTATTGACAGTCAATAAGACTACACACACTGTTATGTTCAGGTAGCTCTAGCTCAGGGAATTTATCTGGAAATCTTGTAGAACATATCCAGCTCATTAGCATTTTCTGTTCAGTCATAAATGGGGTTTGTATTTGATATATATTATCCAGTATGTTACTTTTGGTAAGCAACAAAACAATTGAACTGGCTAGTATTTTTTTTTTCAAATTATTTTTAAGTTCTTTTCATCATATGACCACTTTACAACAGCAGTGTTACTTCTACCAACTTTCATAGTTTCATAATAAATGTAGGGTAATTAATGATGGTAGTTAACAAAGGGTAGTTAACAAAGTTGCCAAACATAGATACATTTTAATTGGGTTTGAAAACAAAAAAGGAGAATTATAAAAATTGTTGACAAGAAATGTGAATGTCAAAAATATTAAGCATATTTCAAACCTCATGTTTATATCACAACAAAAAGGAAAACAAAAGCACATGAAATAACACAAAAAGAGGATAAAAAAATACTTAAAGAAAAAGAAAACATGCAGCAATTTCTTACTTTCTACCATCAACTTCTCCCATTGTCTTTGTTTTGTGACAAACAGAAGGTGACAGTGATGATGAAACCACCTTTGGTGATGATGATGACGAAGCCTGTCAGACTAAAGATTATGATCGTTTTGGTCGGCTGGAGGCCATGCGGCAGGAACTGGAGAAGGATTTGGGACTGGAAAAGCTGGTGGAGGTGTATCAGACAATCCAGGTCAGTAGATGTACATGTGTTTACTTAGAGACATGTTTGCATCTTCAGCATACTTCTCCTATGCCTATAGTAGAACAGGATGTGCATTTGTACATTAATAGCAAAACGCAAGAGAATATAGAAAGAAAAAAAACCTCTTCTGTCTTTATGGTGTCACAGGCTGCATGCATCATTTCTTGCTTTCTCATTGTGTTACATAGATATGTTTGTTTGTAAATTACCTGCAAGACTAGAAAAAAATAATAAATTTGTTCATGCTTGTAATATGGCATGAGATGCATTTACATTTACAAATTGTCTTCAAGATTAAAAATCACTAAAAGCACTTCTTTTTCACTTACGATGTGACATGAGTACATTCAGTTTGTAACTTATCTACAAGACACAGATTGAACAAATATACTTTTCCTGTGCTTGTGATGTTACATAATATTCATTTGTACAAAATGTGCAAGAGGTGAGAGAAAAAAAAGGAGAATACTACTTCTTTACTTATGGTATTCCATGATGTGAAAATATTATATACTAGAAGAGAACCCATGGCCTTTGTAGGAGATTTTTTTAAAAGGTCAAAACGATACTGTTCTGCGACTTGAAAGTGTATGGCAAGCGTGCCCACGTCGATATTGGTATTTTGGGTGATTAAACCAACTGTTACTCAGGGAAAATGTATTTGGTGTTTTGAACGCGTCATTCTGTCGAACGTATAATTCGGATCAAACACTATCGCAAGTAGACTGTTCAATTATTATTGCCTTTTTAGAACAACTTCAAACATAGAAAGGCTTTTTCAGTTTTATATAAGTACAAACACAGATCTTTGGCAACACTGTATGCCAAACTTCATATGAATATATTCAGTCGTTTTCGAGTCCATATTCCTTTAAATGGTTTTGTTACAGATTTACAGCATAGATTTGCACATTTGCACATCATCTGTGAGACCTAAGATAATAACAGTAGCAAAATAATACTTCTGTTATGCTTGCCTTGGTTCATAATTGTATGCATCTGGGTTCTAGCTGTGAAATACAAGAGAATAAAGTACAAAATTTGTGCATTTGGTGTGACATAATGGACATTTTGCACATTATTTACAAGGCATGAACAAAAAAAAAAAAATGCTGCTTTCATGTTATAGTGTACATTCTGGCAACATTTAAGAACATAACAAAAAAAATTCTTCTGCCATGCCTGTGTATGTTACATGATCTGTATTTGTACATTATCACTGAGCACAAGAGAAAAAAAAGTGCTTGTATCATTCTTATGATGTTGCATAATGTGCATTTTGTACATCATGTCTGAGACACAAAAAAATAAACAACCAGTCAACTCAAATTTCAGTCACACAATTTCTTCTTTCATCTTTCAGAGAATGCAAGAAGATGATGAAGGTAACATTGAAGATGGGGCCAAAGTGGCTATAGAACTCCTAGGCCCCAGTAAACAGCATTTGTTTCCCAAAGTGTTCCAGCTGGTCATGTCAGATACAGCATTTAATGAAGACTGAATGCTCCAGGTGAGTCCAGTTTTATTGAATTGGCAGCTGTAGAAGTTTCATCAGCATCAATGCTAGATATGTCAGTAGTCATTATATTCTTGAGTGCCCACAGTGGCTAGACTTGTGTTATTTGAAAAGGTCTTGGTAGAACTATTACATACTGCTGATTAGTGAATTTTCACTGTTCTGAAGTGCTTTTGGGTAAAGGAAATTAATTTGAACCGTTCCGAGTGTTCATTTCTGAGTACTAGAAGAGAACCTGCTGCCTTCGTGGGAGGTGTTTTAAATATAGGTCAAACGGACACTATCCTGCAATTTGAAGCGTGCACACCTTTATGTTGGTATTTTGGATGGTTGAACTGATTGTCACTCAAAGGAAACATATTTGGTTGAATGCGTCATCTTGTGGAACGTATAATTCAGCTTAAACACTCTCACGAGTTTACTAGCCAGTTATTATCACCTTTTAGGATAATGCCAAACATAATATGCTTTTTATCAGCTTTATGTAAGTAGAAACACAGGTCTTTATGCAGTGATGCTGTATGCCAAATTTTATATGGATACATTCAATAGTTTTCGAGTCCATAAGCTTTTCATGAGGTTTGTTGCAGATTTATAGTATAGATATGGATGGTAGAGAGTTATATTAGACTAACTGCATTTTGTATGATACTTATTCCTAAGAAGCATTCCTTGGAAAGATTATGTTAGGAAAAATATTTTTTTTTGGATGAGACATTTTGATAATATACTCTCAAAGTCTAAATTAGTTGGAATTTTTACAGAGCTTGATATACTACTGATTTAACATTGCCTGCGAAAGGCATTTTTCAATGTTCTACAGCATTTTCTTGCGAACAGATCTTTATATTTAGGCTTGTATTGATAGATGAGTCTTGAAAAACTAATTTTTTTTTTGAAACAGGCTGTTTCCTTCCCCCATTCCCAAAATTAATCTCTTTTTTTTTTATTGCCCTCCACAGGTGGTTATTAATCTTCTGGACAGGGTTATTGGACAGCTGAAAGAAACTTTTATAAATGGATCATTTATGGTATGCTGAAATACCAATTCTTAAGTGACAGGAATGGCTAGAAAGGGAGGAAGTAACTTTTACATTCCTGCTCCCTTTAATTTGCATCCTTGCATATATCTGTTACATACATTGCTCAATGTGTGAAAGTGAATATGTCAAAGTTTCCAGTTATTAATAGAGACTTTCAGGCTATGAATAATGGGCAACATCTTTTACGATCTAAATTCTGAATATCAAAACACAGCAGGGACCTCATACATTTCTTAATAACTGTGATAGTTCATTTATTTCTAATGATACAATAGATATTCTCTCTACAAGGCACTTAATTATTGAGCTTCTTTCCTCATTTCCATCATTTCGATCTTATAAACTGTCAAATTAGAATGGTACTCTCCTTACTGTTGTCTGCACATAGTTCTCTTGACATTTTCTGTTCTTTTTTGTTTTGTTTGTTCGTTTAAAAACATACCTTCATTACCATTAGCAGTATTGTTTTCAGTTTAGTGCTTTTGCCTTTGGATAAAATCATTTTTTGCTATTGTAAATGATTTGAAAAGATAAGTGTGTCTTGACTTTGAAATGTGTTTTTTTACTCTCTTACTAATCAGCTATATACTTGTACAGAACTAACATTATCAGATAGTTATAAATTATTTTTCAGTCCCCCCCCCCCTCCCCTTTTGACTAGAAAATAATTGGTGCTAGAAATAAAGTAGTATTGCTTATAAAATATCTATCAATTGAAATTGAATTACAGGTTGCAAGAAAGGTTCTTTTTGAAATTTGAAATTCTTAGTTAGCTTATATGGAGACTTCCTCTCTATAAGAGTCTTGACATGCTTATGGGTAAATTGATTGCATATCCAAAAATGATGTAGCAGAGCAATTTCTCTTTGAGTGAAATTGAAAGTCTCTGAAACTTCCACTGCATTCACCTTTTTCGTGATATAATATGGTCACTCATGGAAGGTTTTATCATTTAAGAACTGACATAAATTTTGAGATGCCATTGTCAGACAATTTTTGGTCATTTTTATGAGCCTCTCAAAGTTTCATGGTTGAGATTCGTATGTAGTACATTCATTTTTCACAAATTCATTTTTCACAAATTTTTCCACAATATTGTTTGAGGCAAATTCTAGATTCTGCAAGTAAGGGTTGTGAAACGATTGTTATGATGAGCTAAAGGATTGTGAAAAAATGTTGATTGACCAAGGAATGTCACTTTGCCCTGTAGATGTTGTTGAGATATGTTTTTCTGTGATCTTTCAAAACTGCTGTCATACCACATATATCTTGCATCATCAGAATCTAATGCATTCCAGACCAAATCTCACTCATTTTGTCGGTGAAGGATGATAGCATAAGATCAGGGTATTTCAGTCATTATATGCTTTGTGGTATGTGTAATTCTGAGAACTACAACCAACCGGAGCAGCTATTTTTTATTGTGGAGTTCTCGTTGGCTATATTTTATGTTAATCTTCTTCAAGAACATTTTTCTGAAACATTGCTATGATAAAATTTTTTGGTATACCACCAATGGGTATACATTTAGAAAGTATTGGGAAGTAGAAAGTAATATCATCACTAAACTGACAAGACATACAACAGTATGAGTTCAACATCAGAGCTGAAACTTTTTTTTTTAAGAGCTTTGAATAATCTTATTATGTCCAGTCCAGTTATATGTAATCACATGTTCATGACCACAATTTTACTGTATAATTTTGTCCTCATAGCATGAGCTGCTAAGTAAAGGGATGTGATCTGTGTGAGTCGCTGGTAATTAATCTGTAAGATTCAAAGATGTGTTGAGTGTAGTCTATGCTCAGTATTATTTTTGCAAGAATCTGTTGGTGAGTTTATGTAAAATTATTGAACCTGTCAAAATATTTTCAGTTATGTATAATTGACTTGATCACTGATGATGTTGTGTTTCATTTCTCCTTTTTTTTTGCAAGGCATTTATTTGATTGTAGTGTCATATGAAATGAACATAGGGATGTGTCATTCTACCAGCATTGCTTTGTTACCAACCTCGTCTGATGCGAGCAGATCCCCAGAAAGACAAGCAGACGTGTGGTAGGGTAAAGCTGGGGGGTTTACCTCGGCTTTTCCCAATCCCCAGAGCCGTGGAGGCAGGGACAGCCACGTGCACTGAGCTTCACACACGAAGCTTCGGCCAGCACCGAAAGGCGAGGCGGAGCGCTCACCTCTCTCCCTGCTCCGCCAGACCAAGCGGCCCGGCATCCGCAACCCGACCCACTCCGGCAGCAGCTGCCCCCCGTCGGGGTGTGCAATAACGGTACTCGTCAAGAACCCTACCGAGATGGGGGACCTGTGTGAGATAACCCGCTCACTTGGGCGACCCGCTCTTGTCAGCTCGTCCCGAGCCTGGCGCAAGGCCAGGCTCAGTCTGCACAGTTGCCGCCACGTGAAGGAAAGAGTCG
>JBCEWB010632644.1:0-17768 GCA_039654565.1 Peronia peronii
CTGCTGGGAGAGCAAGGTACAGAAAACAGCCACCAGTTCATATCAAAGCTTGAAAAACGGGCCAGTGGCACTCGTAAAGATTTGGAGAAATTGAAGTTTATAATGAATTCTCATCTTCTTCAAGTCAGTCCAATGCTTCGTGCAGCAGTTGCAACAAAATCAGTCAAAGGAAGGGCCACCAAAAGGAAGTTATTGGATTAGGATTAACTCTTAGTCTCACCCATGTATTTTATATCTATGGGAGGAAAGTATGAACCTTATTTATAATTGAATGTGAAGTCTCTAAAATAATCAATAGCCATGATGTGGAAGTGTTATAGATCTATATGTCCTTGTTTTCTCTACTGTGGCGAAAGAAAAAAAAAAGTTATGATATGTACAGAATTTCATTTGCCTCTGGAGTATCATTTCTTGAATGAATCAAAAACAGCTGCATGAGGATAAAAATTGCCATGGAGACATTATTTTCAGTGGCGAGGAAACTAAATTTGGTAAGTATAAGCATAAAGGTATTGTCTATAAGGTCAGGAAATTTAAGTTAGATCTGAGGCGTGGTTGTGTAATTAACAGTAATTGAAAGTGTCACTCATAATCACATTTTGACACAAAAATTAGTCCAACTTCAGAAGAGTTTTCCGGCAAAAGTATTTAAGCTAGAGGTCTGTTTTTTTCACTAAACATCACGATCACTTAAGCTTAGTACAGTCGAAAAGTACCCATTCTTGCATTCCTTAACATAAAGGGATAATTTAATGAAGAAACAGCCCTATAAATCAATATATTTTCCCGCCACGGTGCAGCGCCTGTGAAGTAACCCGATACTCGTGACCCCGCTTGTGGTTTTGGGCCAAGCCCAGCACAACTAAAGTGTCACCGTGTGACACCGTGTTTACAATCTATTATAGTAAACAAGAAGGCCACAAAAATACTAAGAAATGTTTTATATGCTGCAAAGTTGCATGTTCATAGAAATATAAACATAAATATTTTTAGCCATTATAGATGTCTTACATATCTCTGTAAACACACAAGGAACACATATTTGGTATGAATGTATTCCTATGAGACCCATATTCAGATCTGTTTTTGTTTACCTACCTTTTCTCCTCCCTCAATGACAAATGAGGTGCTGAACAGAACTGGGTCTAGATCTGGTGCATACCGTAGTGTGACATCTTTAAATTCAATCTTTCCTATTGAGGGCCAGGATTCTGAGACTGCAACAGACCCTGAAAAGAGCAAATAAATAGTAAATGATTCACCAGTCAAAAAACACAGCTGTAGTAAGCACACAATAACTATATCTCTCAAAGTTGTTTCTCTTTGTTGATATTCTTCATTAAAATGCACAACTGCAAGTCAAAAAGGAAAACGTCAGTATCATTAACATTTTTTTTATATATCTAAGGTGTTGTACTTCAGTTTATGAATAAGTACTCAACTCTTGAAAGTTAAATATCCATACTTTCCCTGAAGGTGTTCTATTTTTTCCTTTTATTTTCCACATAATTTCTTGCACAGGAATTACTGTCAGGGCAATCAGAAAGACAAAAGTGTCTTGCACTCAGCTAAAATGAGTCAAAGCCAAATTCTTTATGTAGTTAAGAGTATGAATACATATGCATAGGGGAAGGAGTGGATTGTACTATAGTAAAGAAGATTATTAAATTACGTTTCTGCGCTGAAATATTTATACTCAAATATTAATGGTAAATAAAATTGTATTTCTTCAGTGATGCTTTCTTTGACATCCAACTCATTTCACCTGGATGCACAACAAACATACACGTTTCGTGGCCAATTTTTTTGTTTTTGTGATCAAAATTAGCATTTGCCAGATCTTACAACAATTCAAAGCACTTCCTCAAAGACGAATTATTCTTGCAGTAATTAATAAGACTGAATAAAAAATTTTAAAAAGATTAAAAAAAAAAAAAAAGTGTGAGTAAATATGCAATGTTCATGATGTTTGTGTACTCACCCTGACTTGAGACTGAAGGTTCCACTTCCATGTCTGTGTATTCCAGCACTCTCTCCACAGCATTCATGCTCATTTCCACCTCAGTGGATATCCTCACTATCCAATTCAGCTGACCTGCCACCTGAAAAAAAGACAAGTACATCCTGGAACAGTTTTCAAGTAAAGGTCTTTTTAAAAATCTGTGATTTATATGACTCTAATTGACTCTAATTCATGAACATACAAGTTTCATCGAAGACATACAGTATTAAAAAAAAAAAGAAATCACACAAAACTTTCAAAACTACATGGTCCCTCTTCAGAACAGTAGAGAGAAATATTGACCTTACTGAGATCTACTACATTTGTCTTTTCAAAGGGCAAACATGTCAGGCTTGTTCACAAATTTTCAAATCAATCCTGGTATCATCCACCACATGCAAAACTCCACAGATAAAGAGTAAACTTTATTTCAATCCACAGTACTATGAAACCCAGGGATCCAGTCCAGATCCAGGATATGCATAACCCTTTCTTCATGCAGGTAATGGATGCATTCAGATTCTACAAATCACTTCGCTGCATTTGGCTAGGAAATGTTAATCCTTATCTGAACTGAAATTGTTATGTAATGCAACGTTTGCTATAGGCATAGAAAGTGACATCTTACCATGAGAGTGTAGGTGATGCAGAGGCCAACAAAGGCAGGGGTGGCCAGGCCATGGTGTCCTGAACTCAAACTGGCCACAGAGGAAATGAACACTAGTAGACAGCTCATGTAATCCTGGGTGAGAGGGTGAGAAATCAAATTCAAATATAGCTACATGAAGAGAGAAAATCTCAGGTACTGACTACTATCAAATAAAAAACACATGAAGCAAAGTCTATTGTTTAAAGCAATAATATTTTGAGGCTGACAACCAGGTCAGAAAGTTTTCACGACTATTTTTTTTCCACGAAACAAAATCATTTCTTTAGGGAGGGATACGCTATCCACTTTTAAAATTACTAGAGCAATGATCGAAATAATCTGGAAAGAAAGCAAAGCAGAATAACATAAAAATTTGCTTGGAAGCAGTTTTAAAAATCTTTTCTGTTAATCTAGAAGTTCTGGACTCATTGGGTGACAACTCTAAAGGATTTGTTGTATTCATAGACTATATTGATTGAAATAATTATGAGAGAACAATGTAAACAACATTTATCAAAATGTTCAAAATGCCCCTCAGTATGATTTCACTAATCACACTAATAAAACGAGTGTCCAATGTTTCAGGCACAGAACTTACTAGACGAATGCCTAGCCATCTGTTTGCAGTATGGATGAACAGGAAAGGGGAAACATTGGAATCTATTGCTCTGAATGCTCTTTTCTTGAACTCAGTTTGCATACTGAAAAAACAACAATCCAACAATTTAAGGCAATATTGTCATACTATTTAACATCATAACCAACAACCCAACTACTTTCCAATGTTTTTCCGCCTTCAAAATTACAATCGTAATTAATTAAACAATTTTATTGAAGGATAATGCCAAGATAAAGCCAATGTACCATCTCTCCTGCCAATATTCTTGCACCATCTTTCAGCCCTTTTGTATATCAAACATGCACTTTCTTTGACAGGTGGATTAACACAATATAAACTCACAACAAATAAAATAACTATCAAAAATGTTAATCACTTTTGGTGTGTATTCTCTGCAAACTGAGATGACAATCAAAGATACATTATTATTTGTCATATGTTTCTATTTATTATTATTGGACATGTATTTGTGGATTGGCTTCTACTGAAGAGTGTGCCAACCAACCAGATGAATTTAAAACTTAAATTATAGAATATACTACATATAATGAGCAGCAGAGGTGCTGAAATTTTCCCACACCATGCAGACTTACCCATATGCTCTGATGACGGTAATTCCGCTCAAAGTCTCGGAAAAGTGAGCAAAGATGGGTGACATTGTAATGCTGTCTAACCTCTGCAGCTCTCTGGGGATAAGACACAGAGCAATTACAAATACCTTGCCTGAGTACTGCATTGCTCTGAGCTTCTCAACTGATTTAATACGTTCATTCGTGGAAGACGATCAGTGCAAAGGGTTACTATGTGATTCAGCTCTTCACTCTGGCTCAGCAATTGTCTGAAATCAAACTCTTCATGATTCCTGGGTCCAGTAACTCCCTGGGTCATTGGGGCACTACTGAGCACACGTGTTTGGACAACTGCCTCCACCTCTGCCAGTCTCTAATCTGGGTTTGGGCCCTGACAAGGCTGGCTCCCATCCACTCTTTGACCAATGTCTACCCATTTCTTCTTAGGTAGTCCTCTTCCTTTTACTGTCCTCTGCAATGCTGTCTTGGCTAGGCCATTAGATATACAGAACCTTTCAAGTTACACTACTGATCAATTTCATAAATCTGTTTGCTATCGTGGACAATATGTTGATTCAAAAGTCACTGGCACAAACACTGGCAGAACTTGACCTATCCTATCAAACTGAAGCCATTGTCAGAAATGTCTTTATCGTTCACTATCAGATGTTTTTCTCAATCAACGTGTGCATCTACTAACTCTGAACAAAATCTGATTCAAAACTGTGGCCTCTCCTATTATCTGTCATCTGTTAGCATCACTGGATGCAGTTTTGCCACTGTAATCAATGACACCGATAAGATAACTGTGGCCTTTCCACCAACACCAAAAGACAACTTAGATGTGTAATTTAATTTATCCTTTGAGACCCTGTCCTGTGAGTATCTGTAGCTCTTCCTTTTACAAGTGCTTTGAATTGAAGAACAAAGCGTTTTCATATGTATCTACCCTGAGTAATGATGGCACTCACGTGTGCTACAATAAAAACTTATGTTGAAAAAAAAAGTCCGGATAGATACGAAGACATAACTGTTACCAAATGTCAACCACGCATTGATGTCACATGCCAACAATACATGAATGTCACATGTCCAACAACACATCAATATCAGATGTTAACATAATACTGTCACATGTCATTTACCTTGCTGTTGCCCGGAAGAATCGTTGCAGGAAAAAGTAGAGAATAAAAAATGGCACAGCAGCAAATAAGAAGTATGGTGTGGTGATGGCGTTGACGATGACAGCTGACAAGGTGAAGAAAATACAGCGAAGCAAGTTCTCAATGTGACCACCCAGGCGCTGGCGAAAGATGCATGGAAAATTTTAAAAATTGCTTCACTTTTGAAAATATAAGAACATTCAAATATCACATGAAACCTGTACTAACCTAAATATAATGAAAATTACACTGATATGGGATTCAATGCGCTCAGTTATATGGACATATTTCTAAGTGCCGTAATAATATTGCATTTTTAAATTCTTATTACATGTCCCCTACTCATTTTCAATGACTGGTGATACCCTAAACTTTGTGAAAATTGCAATTCTCAGTCGGTGAAAGAAAATCTACATGACTGTGTACCAATTCTAAATGATTATATGCATTCACAGTGTGCATTTGTTAATGCCTCCTACATTTCATGCTCATGACAAGTAGGAAAGAGGAAAAAATTTTACCATGAATTTGCAGCTGCTCTAACAACATTTACAAAAGTAGGTACCTGATCAATGGCTATAATATCAGCTGAAAATCTGTTGATGATTCTCCCACTGGGGTTGGTATCAAAGAACCTGAAACAATTCACAGAAACAATACAAAGGTCAATAAAACGAGAAGTCTGACACAGTAGTAAGTTTAGTGGTCTTCAATTCTACAATTCTTTCACTAATGTTTTTGAACTGTGCTCACCGTCTATTCTTTACGATAATAACATCCAAAAATACAACAGTTCTTGCATCACACAGTTTTCATTCCAACATACTAACTCATTCCACATGGAGTGACGACTCAGTCATCAATTTTTTTCCGTCAAGTCGCTGGGGAAACGAGCACTCATCAATTTATTTTGACCAGTATTTTTCTATTTTCAACGGTTATATGCGGAAATATTTTACGACAATCGCTAGTCGAGTTAATTATTGATCTACATAAAACAACCTCTTCCAGTTTTGTTGTGTTTGATAGCTTTGGAGCGAAAACTTGATCAGCTGTTCAGTTGTGTTGTTGATCTACAGCTACGAGAATGGCATCATGTAAAAGGATAGCATCAGCAAAGCTTTCAGTGTATGAGGTATCTCAGACAGAGCTAGATTCTGATCTAGGTATAGAAGAAAGTTCTGCGAGTGACTTTGAACTGTCAGATGGGGATAGTTCGACAAGAGATGACTCTGCCCTGGAACTAAACGTTCATCTGCACGGATTTTAAGTAAAAATGTTCGGATCTGTTATTTCATTTGGATTATTATGAAAGTGATATTACAAGTACAACACCTATATATTTGGTACCACATGAAAGGGGATTGAATTACCTACACTTTGAAGCTACTCTTGACTACCTAGGACAACTACTGGCAAAACCAGACGTGGCAAAAGTGAATTTGTAAGTAGAAATTTCTTTTTTTGTTATAACTAAACACTCACCATTCCTTCAACATATTAGCATCATAGACACTAGAATTGACACAAAAAGACAATATATTGTTTCTCTGACCAATTCTGTTTATTTTCATACCAAATCTGTCTACCTTTCTTTCTCTCCTCATTGCATGAAACGTTTTTTTTCTGCAATCACCCAGTATCGGTTTATGTCAAATGAGTTTTTGCTCAGGTGGAACTGGTAACTTAGCTCCCGGTGGAATAAGCTAAATCTATTCTAAACAGTATTATTGAAATCTTTTTTGTTTTTCTTAAATGCTACTAATTCAATATTATGGTTCAGACTGAAAACATAAATGGAGATAAATGATCTTTTCACCCCAAAAGATATTATAAAATATATCACAGAATTGTCATTATAAAGATAACAGATAGACAATGAATGGCAAAAATAAGAATATGATGTGAGAAGGATGATAAGAAGTCCTAGCATATATTTCAAGAAAAATGTAAATACATGTCAATGTCATAGGCAAAATACATTATCCATGTGTAGACATGCAATTATCTAACACAGAGCTAACACATACCAAATCGGCAGTAAGATGAATTGATCATACAAGTATAGTATTAATATCTTTGCTTAAATGCCCCAATTCCTTAGACATAAAATAAAACAACTGTGAGGTTCAGTCCTTACTATCATTGACCCCCCCCCCCCCCCACCCCCCCTTCCACATCATCTTGGTCATTTACTGAAGGTTCTGAGCTGTGATGCCAGCTATAATCCCACTATATAGGTAACCTAATTAAACTGTCATTTGATTTTGTCTCAATAATTTTATGGTACTTTAACACCAAAAACCCACTTTTGCCAAAATTGTAACTTTGACAATTAGCAGAATGATTTTTTCCCCCATTTTCGCAAAGCAGCTAAAACAGACTTTGGCTTTTGTGTGATGACTGTGATGACGTGCAGCCTGCAGACATACCTCATGGGCAGATGAACTACTGTGAGCAGCATGTTTATGAAAAGATTTCTAGAACCCACAAGTCCAGTCTGGTAGATGACCACACAGGCCACCAGTGTGGCTGAGACTGAGCCAATGCTCAGATACACAAAGGTCATCAGATAGGGACCATCATCAAACTGGAACAATCAGATTTATATGAAAAAAGTATGGTGAAATTGCTGACAACAGCTGTAATCTTTCCCTTTCAAGACTTTCTTCTTAAACTCAATTTGCATGCGGAAAAAAAATATTAATTCAAATTTATTGGTCCTGTTGTTATAGTTATAGAAATCATAATTAAAGAAATAAAGTGCTTTTCAATGTTCTTCTGTATTTTTATTATCCTCATAACAATAAATGGATTAATCTATTCATAATCATAAGTGGATAAATTATTATCAAGCTGAAGCATGAGTATTTTTTGAGTATTTTGAAAACATAAATCCTATGCATGCTACTGTTAATTTAAATGAATTAAGTACAGGGTTTCACTCTAGACAGACTATGTGTGTCTAATCAGTGACAGAAACAAATAAAGACTGAATATGTACACACTTTTTAAAGGTGTGATTGTAATCCTTTTTGATCTGATGTTTGCCCCTCCCCACTTTCCCTCTCCCCACAAACAAACAAGAAAACAAAAAATAAACAAGTGGTTCAAGGAATTCTCAATGTCACTGAGATAGAGACTTACCTTAGGGTCCGCCATGGTTAAATTACTGCTTGCTGGTGAACCAAAGCGGGTCAAGTTTCTTGCATAGATGCTGGAATGGCTGGCCCAGATTGACAGCCAGACATTGGAGGAGACAGTCAAAGAGTGGTAGGTGATCTGTGTCAACATAACAAATATCCATAACATTCACCTTTGTATAATATATGCAAAGCTCATAATACAAGTATGACAGAATTCAAAAATAAGGAGAAGGGAAATATGGAAACTTTGAAATCTTAAACAATCATGATATACAGGGATATGGAAATTTTTAGCAAAGGACTACAGACAGGAGATTATATACTGATGGGTCATAGATGGAATGGCTACCCATCTTACAGTTTATCAACAGTGCAGTTTTATACACCATCTGCATATATATTGATGCTGAATCTTTTGAACTGACAGTAAAATGTTTGCTTTATTGTGGCTACAGTTCTTCACATCCTGAATACAGAGAACAACAGTACAAATATAAGCTAACTCACTTGCAAGAACAAGGACAACAGACAGAGACCAACTGAGCAGGCCTGCAAATAGCGCAAATAGACTGCAGATTTCACTGCTCCTGTCTCTCGGAATTCTTGCTTGATAAGCTTGCCTTTCTCCTCTACAACACGATCAACTGTGAAACAAGAACATCATACAATTAAGCCAAAAGATTAACAAGAACAAAGAAAAAAATCTAAATTCAGACTGATATCACTAAATAATTACCCTGTAGAGCCAAAACACACCTTTCATGTTAAACTTTCCAACTCCATGAATATGATAGCTGGGCTTTAATGATAATAACTGATATAAAATGATGTAATACTATCTCCCTCCATCTCCTCCATCCATTCACTGACATACACAAATGTAAATGTCTCGAAGCCAGTCAAAATGAGACGTATGTCGATTTTTCACCATATGGGGTTTTCAGTATCATGTGATAGCTTATTTCATACCCTTTCAGGTGGTGAAAAAAATTCTGAGCTAACTTTATTCTAGCCAGAAATATTGCAGTTTAAAGAGACAAAGGGGGATCCCCCAGCAAATGACCGAAATTCTGAGAAAATCCGAGTTTAAATGAATGGTTAAACGCATAAACCAACATACCTACCTCACAAAAACTCTTATTTTAATGAAGAAATATTTTTAATCGAGAGTAAGACCGATACTACCTTGTTCAGAAAGGAATGCACTTTCGATCTCTGCAATAAAAAAAAATCGATATCTGACCCCCTTCATCACATTCCCCCTCATCACATTCAAAGCCTGATTTCTCGTAGCCCAGCGACTTACGTCTCATTTTGACTGGCTGCGAGACAAATACACTTGGGGGGGGGGGAAGGCAGGGGGAGAGGATGTCTTAGGATAAGGTTTATGCTAAAAAAAATTAAAATTCTCAGCTTTCTTTTTCTTTTGAAATTTCTCCATTTTCTAAATATAAAATAATACTAAAAAACTGCTCATGATGTCCATTCTAACATGTTTAATTCATGGTCATTCAATGGATGTCCCAGCCTACTATCAACCAGGATTTAGCTCCCTCTGGTTGCTATAGGCAGTGGTAGACTATATGCAGTGGTAAATCTTCACTATTTGACCAGATACAAGCAAATAATGTATAAAATACTTGATTATGACCTCTTCTAGCAATATCTTGAGCCTCAGTGCCAGGGATGAACAGTGACTGACCACTCTGAGATAAACAGATTCACAATCACACACAGTGTAAGCTTTCACCAAATGCTCAAAATTAACTTTTATCTCCAAAATAAAAAAGAATGAAATTCTCGTTTATTTCTGTTCCTTCAGAGCAAAGTTGTGGACTAACTGTTGTAGTAAAGGTCTAGATGCTCTTGGTTTTGACAGAGAAAGATATAGAGGCCATCTATAGCCTCAAGAACCCAGAAATGACTCCATATGGGAGCCCCGATGGCAAAATTTAAGAAAACAGATGAACAGAGAGCCACCAAGGCTAAAAACTAAAAACATAACAGGCACAGAGAGAAGAATGACATCTGAAAAAGGCTCTGTTGCAGCTAAAAGCCAAATAAAAACCTTCTAAGTCAATTTTTCCCTGAAAAAATTTGAACCCATTTTTTCTCAAGACCCAAATTTTTGTTCCCACTTTGTTATTGACTTCTTTTATTTCTGGATCGCCCCTAACCAAATCTGGCCTACAAAAGATCAGAAAACATATGTACATAGCATTTCATTCTATTCGTAAGTTTTCGGAAATTTTTTTTTTTTTTCCTATGGAATAAAAAGGGGCAAAATGTGAAAATTCATTTCATGGCATTTTAAAAAACTTCATCAAAATCTTCTTTTGCACATGAAGAGCTGAAATGTGTAACTTTCTAGACAAAATACCAAGCAACAAGTTGAAAATCTTCATCAACTTTCACTGATATTTCACTGGGAAGGTAGATTTCAAAGATAGCCATTTCAGAGAAGCCAAAATGACAGCAGAGTTGCCATGGCAACTGTTTGAGCCAGTCAGTTTTTTTCATTGTTTTCCTCTAATTTGAACACATCGAATTTGATGGAAACGGCTAAAATTGTCAATCTATAATGATAATATAAAAATCACCTCCAACAGAGAAGACTACCCAGACGATATCAGGGCAAGAGCAATCACACTGGTTGTCTTTGTTCTGGAAAAAAAGCCTATTACTTCACCTGATGATGCTTTGGAACAGTTATCAGCATCGTCCAGAAGCATTTCCTCTCCGGCATCCTCATTACTGGCCTCTGTCATGACAGACATGGTGGACATCTTCCTCCCTCCTGGCAGTCCCATCCCTGGCACACTCAGCTGAGACTGTCACACACGATAGGTAAGGATCAAACATATCAGTGCCATGTAAGACATTGGATATCAGTTCATGTCACAGATTTGATACCAGTATAGATCACAGACTGTCATACAGAACTCCCAACATTTTTCTGCAGTTCATAAACTGAGATTCACCCAAAAGAGAGACAGACTGAATTCCCCAATAAATTATCACATTATTTCTCAGTTACCTATCTGAGAACCATTACCAGCTAAAGGAAATATATGATGTTGAGTATATCTGGGAATTCAGAATAGAAGGAAACTAATGATGAATAACATAATGACAATTTCATCTTATTTCCTAAGTGTGACAAGGAGCAGTTGCTACATGGCTTCAGCACTTTATAGATACACTTCCTATCCATATGTTTGTGTAGAAATAAGTCATCTAAAACTATATAACATAATCTCTTCAAACTGATAATGACAAAGCTAAGAACAAAAACAACAACATTTGTTTATGAAAAGTATCAAATTGATTCTTAAATAAACTGTAGTGATAATTACAAGATATTACTGAATTCAAGCAAGCTGAATAAAGTCTTGATATATTACAGTCTCCAGATGCTGAGAGGAAGTTTTCTGTTGAAATACTCTATGGTTGGATACTGACTTGCTTTATAATTTCTTAATATACTGTTGCAAAATTTAATTATACTTAATTTAATTATATGCAGATATATAAAAAAAAAAAAGAAAAAAAAGAAAAAAAAAAAGAGGAAAGTGGGGAAAGTGGAAGAAGGGGAGGGGGAGGGGACATTTTATTCTAATCCTTCTCTAGTCTACAATTAATCCATACACTTCATTTAGAAAAAAAAAAAAAAAATCACCAGCATGTCTACCTGTTAAGTTGTGCAAATTAATGAGAGTGAAATAAATCTTAAATATTAAAAATTAATTTTCACTGTCAATAACATAGAGAATGCAAAAAGAAAATTTCTGCATCATGGATAGCTAGCAAATGCACACTGAACAAAAATGCATGCACCAAGAGGCATTTGTATAACAAATATCAATTTAGAAAGAGTAATAACATTCTGCAACTGTTATGAAATTTCACAATAACATGAATGGGTATTGGAATTCACATCAAATTTCAAAATTTAGTTTAGGCTAAAATCATGGTTACTGATATGCTCTTTTTGATATTGTCATGCTCATAAGTCACTTCTGACCATTTTGAGAAACAATAGTTTCATTTCACAATATAATATAACCCAAGTCCAATTTCAAATTTTTATTGAAATTCAACATTAGAAAAAATGCTTTTCGAGCAATGTAGTAAAAGATGCAAGTGTTCAGCTATGGCCTGAACTCAATGTGTCAAAAATGACTTAGGCATTTATTGTATGAGCATAATGAAATAGGAGAGTGTGACAGAAGGTTGTGACCCTTTGTCTGTTGTTTTCATCATCATATAACACTTTTTTAAACTGATACGTTCCTTTCTTCCTCCACAGGTGGTTTTTAATTATCTTACCTTGATCCTTTTGTCATTTTGAACTTACAGAATTGAAGATACAAAGAATATGAATTTTATGTCTTAAAAGTGTTAAGGTGATAATAAAACAAAGAACAAAGGACCATGACCTTCTGTCACAGTCTCGCAAGTTGTTCTTGATGAAAAAAAATTCCTGATTAAGTAAAGAACTAGCATTACACCATATGTCAATACAACCGGTCTTCCTCAAGTTTGGTATAACATTTGCCATCTCGGTAAAACACTTCCATACTACTTCTAATTTTCTGCTCAATTTATCTCCTAAAAATACTTCTTCAGGGCCCCGTTGTAAAGAGTTCATATATGTGGTTTATTAAAAAGCTCTTGGGTCTTGCAAAGAGAAGTAATAACACTGGTGAAAAACAATCCCTGACTGGTGCTATTCTGTTCCCATGCACAAAGATTTACCTGGTCGACAGGTTTATCATATTGCTTTCAACTATCTATTCTGTGCATATTATTTATGAGTCTAGATAACAGAACAGCCTTTCATCTCATATTATGCATTCACAATATAAAGTTTCTATCAGAATCATGCACTGAATTGACCAAGCCTTATGCTGGCACAGTGCTGCAGAATCAGGTCTGATACTGGCAAAATTTGACTAACATGAATGAGCCATTTTGTCTGTCTGTGAGGTTACTTCCTTCCCCTCACATAGAAGATATAACTCAAGCATTGTAAAGAACGAAAATAAATCACTTCACTCCTATTATTTGATGAATGTAAAGCAAAACAATATGAAAAAAAGATCACTATGAGAAAAAAACTATTTTCATTAGCTCTACATAGTGAATTTTGCTGAATTTACAGTTTCTCATGTTCCAAATAACATAATAAATGCTTTTCTTCTTCACAATGCTTGTTTAACACCTGCCTTGTCCCCCGTGAAGGGAAGTAATATGACTGACAATTAAAATGATTCACTGACTGACACGAAAAAAAATTCAAAATTTTTTTTAAAATATAGAAATTATCACATACAGTCATGATTATCACATTCATGTCTTTTTGTCTTTCTTTTTTTTTTTAAACAAAACATTTTTTTTTTTTTTATACAGAGGAATTGAAGTGGTGGGGGGACTTCCATAAACTTTGCGGCAGCAAGTTTTGGTTCTCATAAGTTGTGATAAGTGAGAGAAGAATACAGAAAATCAAACGAACAAACTCAATCTCAGGAGAAATTGCAGCAGAAAATAACAAGTAAATGACAAGTTTATAATTAAATGACATACCTTTAAAACAAAACTTTGAGGAAAAAAAACAAAACAGTTATTAATAAATTTGAAGAGGAGAAAAAAAAACAACAACTCGCACACACACACACACACACACACAGTGATGCATTTATTGGCATTTCAACCAACAAACAAAACACTAAAACTAAATTGGACAGTATCAAACCTATCACTGCCATACTTCACTCCACTCTAGGAGAGTAAAAGTCAGTTACTGAAGATGCTGGGAAAGGTTAAAATGTAGAGTTTAAATGAAATGAGGGGACTGAAAACATGAATACCAAACAAACACAAGATGAAGTTTACAAAGTGATCAAACGAATCAAATGATTACACAGTGTAAGTAAGGAGTAATATGGCAAAAACTTGACACACAAAGTTCAGTAGAGTGCCAATCATACTTACTAGCCGCCTAAGGTACTAGAAAAAAAAGGGGGACACTGATAGAAGCAACAGTCATAAGATGTGACATCTTTTTCTTTTTTAATAGTTAATGGATGATATTAAGATTATTTCAAAAGATCTGAACTGGAGCATAAAGCCATTGATGAGTATGTTAAAGTTTGAATTGTTTAATACCATGGGTAAGGTAACTTGTCTATGGAATTCTCAAACCTACATTATCAACAAAACCTGTAATAAAAAACATATCATGGTGAACACTGTCTTAGCACAGCACACAGGAGAAACATATTACACCCCAATTGGGTCTTGATTTGTTTGTTTTTCTGTAAATGTTAATTTGCCAAATACAAAACCCACTGGCACAATAATTTCTGATTTCCTTCATTTCGCTACAGAAGGTCAATTTTGTGATACTTCCACTTAAGAAATGATGACATAATTCTCAATCTAGTTTGCATATTTTCAGCTATAAACAGTAGAGAATTCAAACAGCAAAAATTATACCGTAATATACATTATTTAATATTCAACTGTTCATGCCCAAGAAATTATTTCCAGACTTGAGTTATCCACCTGAAAAATTTATTGAAAATGAAAGTGACAAATGAATTGTTGCAAAAGCGGCTGAAATGAGTCGGATGTCAAAGGAGACCTAGCTGAAAAAATTTGGTGTCTACTGACCATGTGGTCACAGGTATGAATATGTCACCTATTAAGAGCCATAGCAAATGGACTTGTTAAAAGAGTCTCCATTTGGTTAAAGACTTGGCCATCCAGGAGTTGATATCGCATTGTGAACAACGGCACAAAACCACTTGTATTTTCAATCAAGATGGATCAAAAGTTAATCAGCCTATCCTCTTGGCTTGTTTGGCTTTGGTGCTACATAGATAAGCTGCAGAAAAATGACCCCTGTTATATGAATTGTTCACAATGCAATATGTTCCACGATGCAAATAAAGCAGCAAGGAGCCTCTACCATATGACAACTTACAATGTTAAATGAAAGGAGCACTGATCACTTTCATGAGATCACAAGATTTTGAATTAATATGTGAAGTAGAGTTAACTTATCCCCCGAAGTAAAATTCACTCATTGTATCTTACCACTGACACTAGCCACCATATAGATAAATTATTTTGATCTCCGACAGATTTGACCCATTCTTGCAAACTCAGTCCATACAAGAAAAAATTTTTAAGGCAAATTTAATGGACAGCGTTTTACATTCTTCATCTATACAATCATAGCTTCATGCTCAAAACAGCTGGCAGTCTCAAAACTACTGGCTTTGCAAATCCATTGGCATCCACAATATTCCCATTCCAGATTCCGCTAGCATAGCAGTCCACATACTCAATGTTAAAAACAGATTCAGAGTCAAAATGACTCAATACTGATGGGATCACAACAATAAGCTTTCTCTACATTTGCTATCTTCATATAATTAGGGGTTTCTTTTCCTGACTTCTGTTACTCTTCTTTCTTTTTCTTCTTCTTTTTCTGTTTTTTTTTTTTTGTTTTTTGTAAATGTATTTTTGATGAAGTAGAACAATGTAAAATAAAGCATGCTACATTTTGAAGGATAATGTGTCATTTAAACACAATTGATATGTCATATTCAGATTGTTTAGTCCATGCGTTAATGTACTTCTATTAGTAACTGAGTAATTGTGAAATCAACGGCCATTAAAGAAAGTATACCAGTTAGTATGAAATAACACAATATATACATGACTAGTGGAGTAGTCCAAATGGTTGACAGTTGATCAGAAATGCCTCTCAATTCAGCTTAAGGTAACCTCCACTAGGAGGTTGAAAGATGTATCTAGAACATAACTCAATTCAGCTTTCATATCTGGCCATTTGTTTGAGGACCTATCTGAACTCTATGGTTACCTATTATAGTATTCTTTTCAAGTTTCCTTGTCATTTCTACTGAGCAAACCTTTTATAGCTTCCCACAGTCTATTTCAATCAGAATTGTATTTATCTGCATTCTGATAAATGGAATAAAATGGAAACAGTAACCAGTCAACACTAGCAGCAGCTGAATCATTTTGACTACCACAAGTTACAACCTTGAAAGTAGACAATACTCATTCACAATATACAGCAGCAATTCTGAAAGAAGGCGCTGATAATGTCTACATGCTTCCCAGTCCCGTATTTGGGCATGCTATTTTCTTTCAATATCAAATGATCATCAATACTTTTTGTGTGTCAAAGTATTAGTATATATAGCATATCGCCAATATTGTAAAGTGAATACAGTATGGGTATTGGTTCCTTTGATTTTTTCTTATTAAAATGTCACTAAATCAGAGAAGTTCAAACATCCAGAGAGATGAGCATTGTTTTGAGTAATCAGAAAATTAATTCATCACTGACAAAAAATTAATGGTGGTCAAACGTTAAGAGAAAAGAAAGAAACTATAATTCTATCAAAAGTTTTCTGTTAGTTACACTGACTGTTGGTGCTATGCATAGTGTTTTATTTTCTTGTTAGAATAGGCTAGAATTACTGTAACAGTATTGTTTATCTTCTGTTTACCACCTGAAATAGTTTCCTCTTGCACAGGCTATTGAAGAAATAATGAATGACCTTTAATTACACAAAAATTGATAATGAGCACCTGCAGCCCTATTTCCATAAGTTTTACTATGTTAGTGACCAAACTTTTCAAAAACTTCCTGAATTGTATCAAACAGTTGGGATTACACATACTGTCATATTAGTATTAACAGAAGGGGATTCAACTTTTCACTAGATGACATGACATGACTGTATCTCGCTGAATTGTATCCGATGTATGAGATTACCCATACTGCTATATTAGGTTTACTTTATTGATGAATGAACTTGCCTATAAATGAAACTATCAATAATGTCTATATCTCCCTCAATTATATTAAGTACTTGCAATTACACCTATTGTTATATCAGGCTTACTTTGTCAATGGCTTAACTATTTGTTCACTAATGTGGGGAGATGCCACTAATTTACTGAATTGTGAAAAAACAAATGAAATTATACATACAGCCTTATTTTGTCAGTGATCAAATTTTTCAATCACTGAGATAATCATTGTCTCATCAAACTTAACTAAATATCTGAGATTATAAAGACTGCTATATCAATCCTACTTTTCTTGGTGATTTAACTTCTTGTCAGCCTTCATGGTAAAATGTCCATAATTCATCGAACATATAATAAGAACATGAAATTACACATACTACTAGATCACACTCACTTTGTTGGTGACCTTATCTTTCAATAACTGGCATAATCAATCATGTATCTATCTCACCAAAATGTATCAAATGTATGTGACTGCATGTATTGCTATGTCAGCTAAAGATTTAACTTCTTCTTATCTGGCATGGTAAAAGGTCAGTAAGTCATCAAATTGCAAAAACACATGGCCTCACATGTCATATACAGTTATATCCAGTTCACATTGTTGATGACCTAACTTGTCATTATGTGACACAAACTGGGCTATCTGCATCTTATCAAAAATGTATCAAACACCTGGGATGATACTTAAGGCCAAGGTCGGCAGTGAAAGCCAAAATCCACATTTTTTAGTTGAGCATTCTTTTAACACTATAAACGTGAGG
>JBCEWB010632865.1:0-17768 GCA_039654565.1 Peronia peronii
ATAGATAGATAGATAGATAGATAGATAGATAGATAGATAGATAGATAGATAGATAGATAGATAGATAGATAGAAGGGCGGACGGACTGACAGATAGACAGACTGTGTGGCTCTACTGTGTGGCTCCCGTGCGAGTTATGGGTGGACATATTCACTGATCTTCCTAACCTCTGTAATCGGAACGGTGGCACATAAGGAGAGTCTCTTTTCATGGCGGACTCAAAAGAGAAAGAGAGAGGGGGGAAACAAAATAGCTAAGTTCACCTAAAAACTGGTCCGTCTACATAAGCATGTGCGCCTATTTTGTAACCCAAAGTTCAATCGCACCCCAGCAGTGTGAGTACACAGAGCTACAAAAGTTCGAGTAAAGTCTACCCCAGAGGGCCACATACCATCCGGGCATACCGGCCAGATCACAGGACTCCTGGAGGGATCAGACCTGGGATTAGGTTAACCCTATCCCTACCAAGAGTTCTGTCTAAGCCCTTCGTTTCGATGCCCCTCCGTAAGGAAATGACTTATTCTGAATTCCCCAATATTCACGATGTGTTGATTGTTTCACCCTGTAGCGAAGTCTTTTCCTGAATCTTTCAATGCTTACATGGAGGCAGTGAACATTTTGCTTAGTTTTGATTTAACACAGTGAATTTGCATGTCGTAGTGGAGCGCCGCTTTTTCGTCTACATCATGGAACACATCACGTAAGGACTATCTAAAAAAAAACACGAGTTGATATCTACAGTGCATCTAACGTCACTATCTGAGGTAAGTTATCACATGGCCAAAGTTCTGCTCTGCCCAGGCTCGGGAATAATTCAGAAGAAAGAAAAAAAAAAAGTCCATTGGCAGCAGAGTTTGGGCGGGAAGATCCCAAAGATATTGGTATGGGGACCCAGTTTCTTTGCCTAGAACCTGTGGGTAAAACAACAGAGGCCACGAATCACGGGAAGGTGGAGTGAATTATGCAGGTGCGTCTCAGAGGCCACCCAGACACTTGTAGTCACCTAGATTGAGTCGGCAAAATAGGCTATGCTTTTTCAACAAATTAAATGTATCAAAAGGTCTGATTGTACTGAATTGGTTACTTCTTGCCACTTCTGGCCTTTTCTATTTTTCTAACCGTTTTTCATCTCTTTGTTCTTTACTGATTCTTTTCGCTTTCTTTATGCCCTTCTCCCTCTCTCTCTTTCTCTCTCTCTCTCTCACACACACACACTTATTTTCTTTGGTTTTCTTACATTTTCTTTTTAGAAAAATGTGCAAAAAGGGTGGAGGAAAAAAAACAAAGGAGGGGGGGGGGGCGAGAAAGAGAGAGAACATGCAGTAGTCTGAAATTCCACTGGACTCGAAGGCAGAATAAAATGACATGTCCAAGATTCTATTTCCATATTATTATTACCATCATGATCATTATTGTTATTACTGCCTCATTTATGGTTGCTGCTGCTGAGTGTCGTTGCTGTTGGTGATAGCGTTGTTTATTGAGTCAGCGATTCAGAATTTCTGTTTGTCGTCTTGCGTTCAACTAACAGATGCCTCAATATCCATCAGAGAATAGAAAAAAGTACATGTTTCTTCCACCTTTATAGGTCCTGTTTGCAGATTGCCCTTTGCCGTGCTGAAACAAAGGCCAGGTGTGTCTAGATTATGCCCTAATAGCAGAGATATGAGAGGTAAAGAAAGGGGCCATGAGAAAATGGCTTCAAGCAGGAGAGGAGACCTCTGGGGGACGTGGAGATCTTCTCCAGACTTCCGTGATGTACTCTTAATATAGGTCACGCTCATGGGCGAGTCGCCGACCGATGTTTACATGGCACAGAAGTGTTTGATGTCTTCAACATACGGATGAGTCCCTTGCGTTCTGACCTATCTTCTCCTCATAGCCGACAATCGTGTGGATATGACGGGGAATGGTTGGATTTAGACCCATTTCGGTCCTCCTTCATTGTTTCTGGATTATTAAGCTACGTGCACATTGGGAAGGAATGAGACGGTGGGGGAGAGGGCGGAAGGGGAGGCAACACTGCGGTTAATTTCTCAATTAAGGTATCGGCACGTCCGTGGCTCGCTGTCAGGCGGTGAATCCTTATTATCATTTAACGCTATTTCCATCCCGTCAGGCAGACACACCAACACACATACACAAGGACATGTAGACAGACCGATGGACACAAAGACAGACAGGCAGACAAGGAGAAGGCAAGGTCCAAGAGGAGGAGACAGACACCTACACACATACACACTGAAAGAGAAAGAGAGAGCGTGAGAATGAGAGAGCGAGCGGGGAATGGAGAGGAAGAGCGCTCACGTTATCCAAACTGCGAAAGAGACAGGGCGAGACTGGGGGAATTAGACGATATGCCGAGCAAAATCATTATGGTTATACATTTTTTTCCCAGCATTTTCTGTTTCTCGTGTTTCAAAGAAGGTGAAAAAATTGTGTATTTCCCTCTTTACAATCTTGATTTAATATCTGTTTGTACAACTCAAAGAGAAGTAATTTGGGTGGCCGTCAAAACGGTTCACTGCTTAGCACTTCTAGTTCTCCTTTATGATGATCAGGGAGCGGACGGGTAACTAGGACATTCAGGACAAAATGCAAGGGACGTCGGCTGAAGGCAGTGCCGATTACTATGCCCACTAAGCCGAATTGTACTATGTGGGGCTGTTGGACAAAGGAGTTAGTTGCCGCCACAGACTGACGCCATGGCTTGGCTAGTGAAACCTGCCAGCTGGCGTAACTGTAAACTGCCGTCACTTTTAAGAATACAGTACACGGAGCTAAAACAACCAGCATATGCTGTATTTTTAAGAATGACGGCAGTAAAGTACAAAACATTAGAGCAAGCCGACGCCCTCTGCCATGCCAACAGAGCACCGAACCTACTCTAACCAAACGCGTGTTCTTTTAACAAGGCTGTTTCGAGAACATCGGGATTCAATGTGAGGCTCAAGGGGTCTGGGTTCAAACCCTAGGCTCTGGGTTCCGACATTTTGTCCTTGGGAAAGACAATTTACACACATTTCCCGACTCGATTTACGGAAAATGGATACTTGACCATAGACAGTGAATGCTACATCTATTGTGAGATGGATAAGGATTTGACTGCCTAATAGGCAGCCGCCTTGTGAGCGTCCCAGGAAGCTGAGAACGTCTGTGAGTGTCTTCAATGGATCTGTCGGGGTAATATAATATAGATGCAAAGCGCTTAGAGCTTGTACTGTACCGGAACAGGTGCTGTATAAATTATCTCTATGTATATTATGTATCATTTCTACAAAGAAACAAAAATGGCAGCTTTTAACAACTGGCGTAGACAACGGATTATCGACATGAATCGTGGAAAGTATAACTGGGTGAGGAAATAGATAACCTGTTATGAAAACGGGGTTTTGTCAGAGCCCACGAGCCGTGTACATACAACCGAGTACTGGGACTACGAACTACCGTGACCTACTAGACTATCTGCCAATAATGTGCCAAACCTGGGTCAAGTTATTCACAGCGGTTTAGGGTCACCTCGATCTGTGAAAGGTCCAAAGTATTGAGGGCATCCTTAAGAAGTGCGCCAATTTTTTTATGAGCAGGGTTCCTATAATATAATTCACTGGGTATCGTGAGCAGAATGAATAAACGATAAATTAGGGCTTAGAGAAGAGCTTGGCAAAGAGCAAAAGGGCTTTCCTGGTGGTCGAACGTTTTGATCAGGGCTGTAAATTATTACTTTTTCTGACGACAACGGGTCACAAAGCAAGGTCTGGTTATGGGATGTGGAGTAGACTACTTCAGTCAGCCAAAGACAAAATGATCGTACACCGGAGAAAATAAGAAAGAAAGAAAGAACGAAAGAAAGAAAGAACGAAAGAAAGAAAGAAAGAAAGAAAGACAAAAAGAAAGAAAGAACGAAAAAAAACGAAAAAGGAAGAAAGGCAAACAGAACGACGGGCAGAAAGAGAGAAAAGAAAGAAAGAAAAAAGAAGAGACATGCATAATCGAAACGAAATAGAATTGTGAGTGAATGATACTAGTAGACTGATAAGGCTTAGAGCGCCTAACAGACAGCCGCTTTGTATACTTCCCGGATAGATGAGAACGTTTGTGGATGTCTCCACTGGGTCAGCCGGGCGGGGGAATGATAGAGCACTTAGAGCTTTTAAAATATACGACAACAGAGGCTTATAATGCTCTCTACAATTACTATATGGTAGCAACAGCTGTATAATGCTCTCTAAAATTACTATATGGTAGCAACAGACAATGGGGACTTTGTTTTTTTTAATCACCAGGTAACAATAGCCTCATCCATTAAATAAACTGGTGAAATGTATCGCATAATGGTGTTACATATGTCGGCCCACACCTACTATTTTACAAATGGATGTATGAATAACCAGTCGAGATTCGTGTGCTTCAAATGGCCCGTGATCTCAAAATTTGATCTAAATGTGATTTCGTCAATATGTGACTACAGTTCTTTATCAAAACATGATCTAATCTCATCCACTTAATAGGCTACTATTTTGGATCAAGTGAGGATGTATCACGTAAAGTGTTCCCATCGACCTAGTCAGTTTTTAGAATTTACTCGGCCTACTACAAATGCAGCCTACTCTGAACTTACTTCGATAGACTGCAAAGATATGGGAATGTATCACACTATTGGCAATGCTATCTGGGCCATCGTAAAATCACACTATTCCGGGATAAAGAATATCTTGCGATGCTGGATCCTATTGAGATGAACAGTTAAAGATATGTGTAATGATACTGCATGTAGATCTGACTCATGTATCAAGTTTCTCCTTAGAGTGTTGCTATACACGATATGGCATCTTGGTCAACGATCCGTTGTTCATTTTAAAATAGATTTTTTGAATGCTGATAGAAAAAAAAAAAAGGGGGGGGGGGGCGGTGTCGCCGTGGTTATGTGGTTGGGCGTCTGCTTCATGGTGAAAACAACTCATGGTTAGTTTGTTAGTTAGTTAATCACTTATAAATATTTTATTTTATTTACCTAATTCAACTGTCAATGTTTCTTACATTACAGAAACCGGTTCCTGACTTTTGCCCACTGTTTTGTGCATGTAAGCCGACCTATCTATCTTCCTGCTGACCTAGCCCACATTGCCAGCTGTTTGTATCTACACACCCACACAAGCCATGGCTAACAGAAAATTGGTGCAATCTGTCAAACAGCTCCCAGAACACGAACTTTGCCTTTAATGGCCTACTTCACTTATTTTTCTGAATCTGATCCACATCAAATGTTTTCTTCTTTTTCTTGTTACTTTGTGACTCTCGTTACTCTTTTGCTACTCTAGGATAGACTCAAGCCCAGTCTACTCCACTTACTCTCTGCCATCCGTATACTTTTTTCTTTCTTCATTTCCCCTTTACTTTTCTACCATCCAAGATTCAGTCTGCCTACCTGGCTGCCTTTCTTTCTTTCTGCCTGCCTGCCTGTCTGTTTGCCTGCCTGCCTGTCTATCTGCCTGACAATATTTCAGCTTTGTAGACCCTTCTATAGCGGCTATCTCAGCTGTTTCTGGTTATATCATTCATATTCAGCAGCTATTTTTTTTTTCCTCGTCCGTTCTCCATTTGTCAGCTTTTAAAACGACTACCGTACCTCAATATTATCGCGAAAATAGAGCAGAATATCTCTTACCGTATCACGAAATCTTTGTGACTGCAAAATTATCAGTCTGGGTTGAAAGTCTCTCGAGTTCTGAAAACATCTGTTTGTGTATGAAACAATCAATGTATTCTAAACATTAAAACTTTTTTTTTTTTTTGCTCTTTCTAACCCATTCTCAAACACATGTCTATCTAAAAACAAAACAAAAAAGAAGAAAAAAAGAAAAGAAAGAAAGAAAGAAAGACAGAAAAAAGGGCGACGAAAAAGGAAAAAGAAGACGAAGAAGAAAAAGCGGGAGAAGACCGCCCTTTCACTCAGCACTTCCTGGTTACTATCCTTTTTACATTTCTCTGCCCCCCCCCCCTCCCCCTCCCCTCGTTTCAGTGTTCTTCCATTCCTCTCAAACCCCCCCCCCCCTTTCCTCCTTCCACTCGCCTACAAATTCCGAGTCTAGGCCTACTATAGATTCCCCGAGGTTCCAACGGATGAACCGTGACGGGATGCCGTGCTCGCTATCTACGTCTTCTGGATGTCGTGGAATGAATGAATGACCTACTCGCCGGGCGTTCTCGCCTACTCATCGCTATCGCTCTTCTTCTCCTTTCTTCCTTTCACACATTCAGCGGCAGGAAACCAAGCCCACGTCGTTTAAGACCTGCTTGGAGGGGAAAATACAACACCGGTACAGGAGAAAAGATCAACACAATAATAAGACTACTACCTACCTACATGTACTTATCTCTAAGGGTGGACAGTAAAATGACAAAGGGTGTAGGCCGGGAGCAGGCGGTATTGCTTTTTGTTGGGCATGCTAATCCTTCACTTTATACTGCTTTGGCATACATGTATAGATCTACATTACATGCTGCTTTAACTGTTTTGCACTGACGAAAATAACCACAATGGTATGTCGTATTATACTATACACTATCATAATCTACAGTACGAGACAGCCATCCCAAGGTGGCTGAAAGGCGAACTACAACGTCACATAACGTGTTTCTATGAAAGATGTCTTAATCTTGCTCTGCGATCTGTTCTTGGGATGTTCGCACAAGTTTAACGATTCGACATGACCTCCCATTTCCCACTTGCATGATTTATGACATGGGCTACGCCCCTAAAAGTGTCTGTGGTTAAAATATGACTCTAGTTTATGGCCTTCGCCGCCGCTCCCCGCACAGAAAAGTTTTAGTTGAAAATCCGCGAGGTCTGTACAGCGAACATTCAAATACTCATCTGTCCGATCCTACACCCGCCCACTCCATCGCTCGTGTCCGTTCGTCCGTCCACCCAAGCATATTCCTAGATCCTCAACCCTACTTTTTCTCTGGAGACACTCGAATCGACCTAAGCAGGCAAAACCTTATTAAAACATCATGATCAGCGACATTTCTGCATGTTAACATGCCAAAAGCATTTCAAACGCTCATAAAAACAACTCAGTTTTGGCTGTGGGACGCATACTCTTGTTCCAAAATAGAACAGATATAGGCCATGACGAGAAAGACGACTTAAAAACAAATTAACAAACAAATAAACAAACAAACAAACAAAATGAGGAACAAGAACAAGAGAAGAACACAGTCTTAACATTGTTCTCATCATGCCTAGGATAAAGATAGTAGAATATTCTACATACATCTTTGGCCTAGGAGAATTCAGATTCTGGCACAGCTGTACGTCTTATCGGGAAGCGGTTGATAGGAAATGTCGCTTTTTGGCATAGTATACCGCTTTTGGTAAGTTACTCACATTTCTAACAATCGTGGTCACTTTTTGACCAGAAGTTTTTGTTTTATTGGTAAACTTATCTCTATTTCACATCCTATCGTGAAACAAGTTTGCCAGACTTTTACCTTGAAAACAGTAAATACCAGAAAAAGTAAGTTAATTTACATCGTTGATACTTTATGTTTCTAGCAAAGTGCCTTCCACAAAATGACAGCTCCGTCTTTTATCATATCAGTGCCTCATCCATGGCCAAAACTGTCACAGGTTAGTTTGTTTGTTTGTTTTCATTTACAACAGCATCGCAAAGTTTTCACACAATTTTCTATTCCAACATACCTTTCGTCCATTCTCTCCCCCCCCCCCCTCCTTCCCCCACTTCCTCCCTTCTTCTCTCTCTCTTTCTCTCCCTCTCTCTCTCTCCATTTTCCTGGTGCCACCTCCCACGCCGCGTTCTTTTCTTTTCTTTTAAAATTAAATACACAATTTTATGAATAAATAATGTCCTGCCGAATAAGCGATCTCTGCCCGACAACTTTTCAACCCGTTTATATGCAAAACACTCTTCTGTTACCTCATATTACGATTCAAGACTGCCAACGTTTATGATCTATTACAAACATTCCGCCCCCCTCCCCCCTTTCCTTTTTTTTTTTGTCAGCCGTTCCTCCAGGTCTGGAATGCACCCTCTTTCAATCCTTGGCCCACCGCTCCAACAGTACCAGAATATCCGTCTGTGGCTCTGCACTGGAGGATTTGGCGGGTAACCTGCGCTTAAGAACACATCAAAGCGCTTAAATCTCTATTGCCTCATACAAAGTAATTCCCATAAGTCTGCATTCTCTGTGGTCTTTCACGCTTTCAGTCTCATTCAGTGATTTGCTAGTTCGCCTGCACTACAACTCTATATTATATTATTAACATCATCAGCCAGTAAAATAGCTGGCACTGATAGCTTGTGGCATATGATGTCTGAAAAGTAGGGCTGGAAATCTGCTCAGCAGTTTTCTTCTGAATACAATACTGTGTTCGACACGATCAGTTGAGGCAGTTAACTTAGAAAGTATTTGGCAAGAAGTTGAACATTTATGGCTAAAAATACTTGGGACGAAGAAGGGAGAGGAAGAGAAAGAGGTAAACAGAAAGAGAGAAAGAATGAAGAAAAAGAAAGAAAGAAAGAAAGAAAGAAAGAAAGAAAGGAAAGAAAGAAAGAAAGAGGACGTTCAGTGGACGGACGGGAGAGCATATCGTAAGTTTGAGCAACCGAGGTGAGAGCTAAGAATGTGGGAAATGAAGAAATAAAAAATAAAATAAGAATTCAGGAATGGAGACAAAGATGAAAAACAGCGCAGAGAACAGGTGATATGCATGGAATGAACCATCTGTTTTAAACAACAACGATACAGTCTGAATAAAAAAAAAAATGTTGAAACAATAAATGCAGAGCTTGTTTTTTCAACCACGTAGCTTTTATAATTATATCAGGCGCAGCTCTTGAACCGCCTAACTTGCACTAAAATAAACCGGATCTAAGCATGTCTGAAGCACAAACAAGGCTTAAGGGGAAACGGCAGACAGGTGAGGTCAAAAGAAAAGAAAGAGAGACATTCGATGGGGGTCATTACACAGCTAAGATGTCTGTCAGTCTCTCTATTCTATCCTCTTTAGATGGCGAATTAACGCGATCTATTGTCGGCAATAGGACAAAAAATATATCTATTCAACTCTAATCTGGTGTTTTCTTGAGAACTAAAAAATAATAACTACAAAAAAGACGACCGTCTTTCAAAGCAGCTTTCTTTGACATGTCAAAAAAAAAAACTGGAGAGGGATGATATTTCTCATTTTTCATACGACAGAAAGGATAGTCCTCTTTTTCTTTTTTATTCATCTAGCTAGATGTACCTTTGAATAAGGTTCATGAAATGATATAATAAAGACAGGTGACGATGGCTGAGGAGATGGGATGGGACGGTTGGATGTGGGTCTCAAAAGTGCAAAGTACTGCGAGAATCTTACAGGTCCTCTTGGCTGGCCGGGTTGTACAAAAAAGCACTGAGGACGATCCTTTCAAGATGATGGTGTCGGTTATGAATGAATGAAATCAAATTAAACTCGCGGACAGCAGCGGCGGCGATGAATGGGCTAAGAAGACTTGCTCAACTGTGAACTTCGCGAGCTGTCCGTGTTACCGACGCACGCTGACAAAACGCCTTTTCTTTGAAAACTTCTCTCTTTAATAAATGGCGATTTTTGGAGGTCCAAATAGCCATGTGGTCAGGCGTCTGCTACTCGGCGAGAAATTTACCTTGTGGACGTCGCTGGTTCGAGTCTCCGATCTACCATTGGGAAATAGAAAGGATTTGAAGAATAGAATTTGATTTTTTTTTTCTATCTTTTCGGTCATTCAGCGATGCCATTGCTTCATACACAGGGAAACCCCAAGACTGGTCTTCTCGGATAATTGCAAGTATATAAAATTTCAAAGGTCTCGTATGTAAGATACGCTGGTTAACGAACCCTTGCCAGTCAAAAATCGGATGAAGAATACGCGGAGACGTCGTTACTCAGGCAAAAATTTTTAAATTCCAAATTTCTACCCACAAAAGTTCTCTTCATCAAAAATAGCACGGGCACTCCAACAGACGAGTTAATCCTACTTCCCTTAGGACTTAAAGGCTACATATCTGATAAGACGGATAGGAAAAAAGGAAATTAAAAGAAAGAAAGAAAGAAGAAAGACGGATAGACAGAAAGGAAGAAAGGAAAAAGAAAGAAAGAAAAACTAGGAAATAACCGAACCAGGCAATGATGAAAAAAAAAAAAAAACGGGTTTTGTCAAAGGAAAATACTGCTGGTGGCAGTGGTATGTGTGATGTCTGCACACAAAGTCAGTGATGTACACAGTTATACGAGGCACACACTGAGAGAGTTCAGAGACAGGATCGTAAGCTGCACAAGCTGTGTGGGGCTGGTGTAGGTGTACCGGGGCGTCACACAGACAGACAGACAGACATCCAGGTAAATGGCGGGAAAAGTCCGGCTCAGCTGACAGGTAGACAGATTACTCCGGACAGGAAGGAGTAGCCTAGCGCTGTGGATGGAGGAGGGACACAGCTAGCTAGATCTAGCTGCACATACTGGTATGGAAGGAGTGAGAGAGAGAAGGGGGAGGGGGGGAGGGAGGGGGGGACAGAGATAGTCTACTACAGCGACGATGAGAATAGTACTGGATACTGAGAAATAGTCAGAAAGAAGGGGTGAAAGATGAATCAAATAGAGAGAGGGAGGAAAAATCAAACCAGGAAAGAAAGAAAGAAGAAGAAAGAAAGAAAGAAAGAAAGAAAGAAAGAAAGAAAGAAAGAAATGAGCAAAAAGAAACAACAAAAGAAAGAAGGAAGTAGTGAAAGAGGAAAAGAATGAACGACAACAGTAAAATGGTATGAAAGAAAGAAAGAAAGAGGGAAAGAAAGAAAAGAAAGAAAGAAAGAAAACCTGGAATAGATGTGGCACACCTACAAACAAAGAAGAGAAACCCGTTGGAATAACATGGTATGGGGCAAGACAAGGGATGGGATCTGCAGGACCGTCGCTCCGTTAGTGCGGTGAACAGATGGGACTCGTAACAGAAACCATACTGGCCTGACGAGGGGGGTGCCGGGAGGGGGGTGGGGGGACTCAAGTTTCCGATACGGTACTGCGTTGCCATATCCAGCCATCACTACACTCCCACACCCCACGCCCATCCTGGCCCTCATGGTAACCTGACACGGTGCGTCGTGCGAAATGCGTAGTCATTCGCATTCGTAGTTTTCTTCTCTCTGACTTTCCGTGACGTACCCGCGTCAGGATAAATAAGCGCAATTAAAAGCTGCGAATGTTGACTGGGCCATTCCATTTTTTGTTCTTCTCATGATATCGCTGTGCGAGAAGAATGGTAGATGGGTGTGCATGGAACAGCAAGAATGAAAGGAATGAAGCAGATTGACAGACAAATTGATGGATGGATGGATGGATGGATGGATGGATGGATGGATGGATGGATGGATGGATGGATGGAAAGGTGGATGGATGCATGCATTGCTGGCTGAAATTGTGCAATTATATTTTCATCTGTACAGAATATTCCGGCATTGCAGTCATCAAAACCCACCCTTTCATTCACAGCATCTTGAGAATCTCTTGTTCTGTAACGACAGATATGTAACGCCAATGATACCAACGGGAGGGGGGGGGGTGATTTATGTCTTAAAAAAAAACAAAACAAACCTACTGATCAAGAGCATTTCTCATCACATAAGGAAATCCGATACACCAATGGTTTTGGTGATGACAAAACAAGGTCTGTTTATTCGGGACTGCCTGGTGCCGCCCCGTGTCAGCGAATCCGTGGTAGCTATGATGCATATATTTTGTCAAGACAACACCACATCATTCGACATCCTGTCTTTGATTAACCTTATGAGAATCTCAACCTTTGTCGAATTGTGTGTATGCGTTTTTTTCTTTCTTTTGGATTGGGGGCGGAGGGATGGGGGTGGGGGTGGGGCGTGGAGGGGGAGGGGGCAATGGCATGAATAATTCAGTTCTTTGCAGGAATTAAGGGACTGCCCATGTACGATGTTCCTGAGTCTACAACCGGTTTACAAGACCATCTCTCATATAATCTTGGCCACATGGGCAGCAAGAAAATAACAATTCTGTCTGCTACCATATGCCCTGTTCTGGCAATTTATCGACCGCTCAACGAAAAATGACTGTCTCTGTAAAATATAAGAACATTTCAAAGACTTTACTGGCACTATTTCCCAGATAAGAACTTTTCAAGGCCTTGAAGTTTCTCCTGGAAATGTAAGCACTTACAAAGACTTCTAAGGACTGTTTAGGACCGTGGGAATCCCGACAATCTTTCAGCCTATTCACTTTTCACTCAGCAATACATGAAACAAGAAATAAATAGAACCTTCGGACGATTATAGTCGCAAAGTATTATGTATAACTGACATGGCATTGGATGATATGAAAGAGGGTAGGGTCAGGTAGGCGGGGGATAGCGAGAGCGATAGTGCAGACAGCGTTGGTAATAAGAAAGAGAGACTTCGTGAATGCAGGGGAAGAAGACGACTTCGGGATAGTGAGAAAGAGGACTGGGTGGGGATAAGACATGTAAAAGACAAAGAATGCTTAGTTTGTATGGTTTCAGTATACACATCCACATACATACATATCACATTACAACAACAACATCCCCCGCGGGGGACCCGGGGTATATAAGTAGATTTTTTGCTCCCACCTGCAGGTGGTGAAAGCCCGACATCGGTGGGATGTCTCCAATGGAATGCATCCTCAACGTTCCAGGCGTGACATCTCTTCTCTCTCTCATTGCTCCTGTCTTCTGTCGTGCTCTCTTTCCTCTCTTCTTCTTGACGTGTAAACGTATCTCACCGTGTTTGGCACAATATAGCCGTGATCGTGCTGATGTGCCGTTAAGCCCCAACACAGACAGACAAACAAACAACAATAACAACAACAACAACAACAAGCAGAATGTAACTCTCGTCATGGTTCCATGAACTACGCCTGAGCCAAAACCTATAGCAGCACTTTCGCGATTTCTTCAGAGACACCGTCACGCAATTCGGAATCGTTACCGCAAACAACGTCAAATGTCTAACATATGTCGTGTCCAGTATGGACGGACCCACTGCCATCCTGTGGTAAAATCAAGGATGAGATTGCGCATGGTGCGCCGTCCGACACGCAGAGAAGGCCAGCCGAGCGAACGAGACTCACGTCAGCATGGCGTCGGTATGCGCCGGACAAATGCAAGATAAGAGTGGTGATCCTGTCTAATCAAAACGTAATGTTGTTGTTGTTTCTCTGATAGCGCTGTTGCCAGAAAATCAAGATTTAGTTCTGTGATCTTTCGTTAAGTTCATCTAATGAACAAAATGCTGCGGTGGTGTTGCTTTTTGGTAGCACTCGATGTACTAAAGTAGTTCAGTACATCAATGGTAGCACTACAGCAGAACAGATCATAAGTGGCTGGACTCGCACAAAATGAAGTCGGCTGTGGAATGCAGAGATGTACTAAAACCAATTTTTACAGAATGATGTGACAACGCAGGTTGTCCTTCAACATTGTGGACAGTTAAGCTGGATGGAAAATGAGTGAAACTGTCACTATAACAAGCTCTCTCAAAGTACGTCAGCAGTCTGGCCGTCTACGTTACGACAGTGCATCATGGGATGAGGAGGCGAGCTAGGCCAGGTTGGGGGCGAGCACAGATTACTGTGGGGGCGAGGTAGAAAGGGTCAAGGGTCGGTTGGCGACCTTTCGTGAAGGGTCAGGAGGTCAGAAGGCCAGCCCAAGGCAAGCGTTAAGACTTAATGTCTTAGCCAGACCAATGGCTAAGCTGACGTCTCGGCTTCCATCAGTGCAGACGCACGCTTCACCCACAATGGCCGGCCACCGGTTGAATTGGTCAAGGGGTAAAATTTAAAGATCCTGCGGCCGCATACAAAAGGTCAATTTTCATGAAGAAAAGAGAGGTCCAGGGAGAAAGAAAGAAAGAAAGAAGGAAGGAAAGAAAGAAGTGCAGATAGAAAGAAAGAAAGACAGAAAGAAAGTAAGAAAGAAAGACATACAGAAAGAAAGAATGAAAGAAAGACAAAGGCAGACAGAAAGAAACACAAAGAAAGATGAAAGAAAGAAAGAAAGAAAGAAAGAAAGAAAGAAAGAAAGAAAGAAAAGAAGAAATGAAAGCATCGAACGAATAACTATTTATGGTCACTTAAATATCCACTATACCCTTTGTTTGTTTTCCGATATGCAATTACATCTTTCCTCAAGTTCTGGACTCGCACTTCCTGTTAGTAAAGGACTACCATAAGCCTTGTCTGGGCGAGGCCGTCTCTGAAAAGAAGAAAAGCATACTGAAAGGTTAACACATTTCTGCATAAAATATTTCCGCTCAGTAATTGCTAGATTTGACAGCTATCGGTGAGAAGTTTCCTTTTATTCCCGCTTTAAATGCTTTAGCAGTACGTTTAGGAAGTGAGCAGTCTGCTAACGCCAACTCGGCGAGCGTCCAGTCATGGGCAATATCCTTACAGTACGAAACCCAAGACAAGATGATACTCTCATATCAACAGACTTTTGTTCACATCTCACAGGCGTAAGCAGGCAATTCCACGGAGTGCCCAGATTTTCCCCTCTTCCATTTTTACCTACAATTTCTGTCTACAATCGTAAAATAAATTAAAGAAATGCCAAGGGCATGCGATACCTCCCCTTCTCTCTCTCTCTCTGTCTCTCTCACTATATGTGTGTATGCCTCTATCATTTATGACCATTCTCAAACGCCTCTTTCTTCTCTTCAAATATGTTCTATTTATTGGAGCCATTCGTTTAGCATTTTATAAACGTCTTTTATTCATTAGTTTACATAAGAGTTTCCCTATATGTCCTATATAAAGTTCTTGAAAATCAAACAACATCCACAAAATCTAAATGGTCTTGGAATAAATTGAAAAACAAACAACAAGAACAAAAACACACAAATAATAATAAACAAATATCACCAGTATGAGCGAGAAGCTCATCAAATTAGGGCATCATTATAATAAAAAGGTCCCAAACATAAACCGCTAAACATTTTTTCCTTGAAAATAATACAAGTGATAAGGAACATATTCAGCAGTCTCTTGCTCATTTATATGCCTGCGTTTTTGTTTAGGCGTACAGGATAACCGGAAAGACTCCTGCATGCGACTCGCTCTCATGAAGAGGTACTAGGTAACTTCCGATAAACTGAGTCATCATCTTTCTCTCCTGAGCGAAGGAGTTTCCGGGATTTCCCACAGACTAGAGAGGCTGTGTTAGCCAAAAACATACTGGTCCGACAATCCGACTGAAATCGGCGTGAAAGTCACGGGTTGAAGTGGTGCAAGAAGGAACATAGAGATAAAATGGACGGTGTAATTATAGTCACCTCCGACAATCGCCTACTGGCAGAGGTCAGTCGGATTGAAGTACGACGTTCCATTTTCTTCGATCTGTTTGTTTGTGTTGGGGTTTAACGACACATCAGCACGATTACGGTTATATTGTGTCAAACACGGTAAGATACGTTTACACGTCGAGAAGAGAGGAAAGAAAGCGGGACAGAAGACAGGAGCAAGGAGAGAGAGAAGAGATGTCTCCCCTGGAACGTTGTGGATGGCACTCCACGGGAGACATCCCACCGATGGCGGGCTTACACCGCCTGCAGGTGGGAGCAGAGAACCTACTTAAAAATCCCGGGCCCCCACGGGGATTGTCGATCTGTCGGACGAACTTTACTCACAGACATGTCTAAAAATGGACCAGACATAAATCGGATAAATTGGAACCCTTTTTTATTCATCAAATGTTTATCTTCACAACAGATTTGAAATCAGCGACCAAAAATTAGTAATGGGTGCTAAGATTTTGCGATTTATTGTCAAAAAAGCGGTTTTTTTTTAAATTTATTTTTTTTTAAATTCAGCCGTGCCTTATACAAACTAAGGCGAAAGTCTGACAGATTCACCTTGTTTACGTTTTCCTCCGACAGCCGCCTACCTTTTGGTGGCTGCTAATCGGACGGACCAGTATGTTTTCGGCCTAGCTTGGACTGTGGAGTGGCTTCAAAACTGTAGCGACAATTACAGGGGATCTCCCTGGCCATCCTTCCAGCTGTCACAACCAGGCTGGGCACACAGAAAGAAAAGCTCCGCTCCTTCTCCTCACTGATTGTGAGCTCCCTTGTACACATACCGAGACACCAATCTTACTCACGGGTGGGAGTGAGGGAGGAGATAAATAAAATAAGAGAGAGGGGGAGAAAAAGGGAATCCACAAAAAGGGAGAGAGAGAGAGAAAGAATACAGAAAAAGAGTGGAGAAAGACTGCCAAAGGGTGGGGTGAACGAAAAAGAGACAATGAGACATAGAAACAGAGCGAGAGAGAGAGAGAGAGAGAAAGCCAGAGAGAGAAGAGGAGAAAAATTACTTAAATGACGTATAAACAAGCACGGTAAGGAAGGAAAACATCATTTCGGGTCAATTAGAAAATTATTTACTGGTAAATTCTGAACAATTTATTATATAAAGGAAGTGTCTTATTTTTGGTTGGTTAGCTTCCTTTTTTTTTTTCTTTCATATCACGGAACTGTTGTTGTTGTAGTTGTTTTTCAATACAAAAAGTAAAGGTCATTTTCTCCGTTTTTACTATGCTTCAATATAATAATATCTTGTTTGTCTATAAAGTAATGGGGTGCAATCAAAGTTTGGCTCACTGAAAAGAAAAGCAAAACTGACATCCCATATAATCCTCAAAAGTGGATGCGCGGGATATGTCGCCCGTAAGAAAATTTGACTGCTAGATACTCAGCAAAGGAAGGCACGCGTGGTCATTAACTTTGAACCCAGTGGGCGTCCCTTATACATGGTACACACATACATCCTCATTAATATGAAATGAATATGTGTTTGTGCAAAAAGACGAAGGGAAAGGGAAAGGGGGGGGGGGGGGTGCAAGGAAATACAGTGATAAGGAAACATAAGAGGACACTGTGTAAAGATCGTGATAATGAATGCAGGAAAACACAGTATAGGACCAGGATCTGTTAAGTCAAGGTAAATTCATGAATGAGGGTAGCATTAACTAGAATTCCCGGAACTGACAAGCGGTGAATAGACGTGCCTCATGTGTCATCAAACCTAACAGGACTTTGGCAAACACAGTGTGAAGGAAGAGGAAAAGAGACCACAAAGACTGGGGTTTGTTGGCAGGAGTTAGGCCGAAAACATACTGGTCCGTCCGATTAGCAGCCACCAAAAGGTAGGCTGGAACATGTACTTCAGTCCCACTGACCTCTGCCAGCCGGCGATAATCGGAGATGACTATAATTACACCATCCGTTTTGTCTATATTTTCCTTCTTGCACCACTTCAATCCGTGACTTTGTCCCTGGTTTCTGTCGGATTGTCGGACCTGTATGTTCTCGGCCTTAGTTCTGACGGACATCATATCGACAGGGAAGGGTCGGTGAGGATTAGGGAAGACGAGATTATCATACATGGCAAAGGGATGGCTGTTGTTCGACATAACGGGGGGGCGGGGGGGGGGCAATTAATTTATTCTGGTCAAGCGAAAATAAACAGTAAAAGGCTAAGTGACAATGACATGCCCAGATGAAGAACACATACACGGACACACACACACACACATACATACAGAAGTATCAACGGGAGTGAGACAGACAGACAGTCAGAGCGACAATTAATAGACCTAGAGCGAAGAAGAGTGAATGAGGAGAGAGAGAAAGAGAGAAATGAGCACAAAGTGATTAACGAACGGGAATGCTGGGGGGGG
>JBCEWB010632976.1:0-17767 GCA_039654565.1 Peronia peronii
CCCCCCCCCCCCCCCCTCTCTTTCCCCCCCAAGGCTTGGCCTTGTGGCCGGTCCTTCTCGTTCTCGCTCAGCTGTCTGTCTCAAAGTCACGAGCCGAGCAGTAGGATTTTTGTGATTTCCCAAGCTTCTCACTTGGTACAAAAACTGTACTGCTGCCCCCCCCCCCTTCCCCCAAATGTGTCATATCAAGAGGTCCAGCACTTGAATTAATCCAATTTCCATCATTTTAGTTGATGCCCTTGTTGAAGAAGACAAAACAATTCATATATTGCGCCAGGAATGATTTCTATAGCACTAGTTCTCAAGTTTAGAATTAAAAATGTATTGTTCAATTAAATTTATTGGACTAAAGTTTGATATTTGCCAAGCAGTTTTTGACATATTTTGGTTCAATGGCAGTATTCTCTGATATTATATGAATTTTGTAATATTGTGAAATACTCAAAGCTATTTTTGAGAAAAAAAAAAAAATGTTCAATTGTTTTTTTGACTATTTGTTTCTATCGAATGCAACGTAACTTTCTGCATCAGTTCACCGACAACAATATTCATAAGATTTCCAAAACAAGTAAGAAATTCTACCATCTTTTGTTCACAGGACTTATGTGATAATTTTGTGTATGGCATGTGTCACTTAAGATAGACCTACATTTAAAGTAAAGATGGTGACAGAGGAATGTGATGCTATGAAAGACCTAACAACAATCAAGTTCTCACAATCAGTTTGGCTAGGTCATTCATGAACTCTCCATAGTGAAGATGGACATCTTCCACCAGGTGGCGCTGAAACTTGTCATTCATCACCTCTGAGCCCATGAGAGGACCCAGCAGACGCAGGGCATATTTACAGGCCTGCACAGACAGATGGATATACAAATGATTTTATTCAGTGTAGTTAGGCACAAACTATGAACAAAAAACAAGATGATGTCGGACAAATAAGATCAAGAAGATAGTCTGAACTGCAGGAATGATAAGAAATATTTTCTTTTTATACAAATAATTTGTTTCTTTGTGAAAGGGTTAATCTCATCATAGATCTATGTATCATACTTTACATTTGGAATTCCTTTGCAAACAAAAGACAGTGTAATGACATGGCTATCATACGATGTCATCCTGAACTTCAAACAGTCATGAACAGACCTATTTCAGACTCATCATAGATACTCTGATCATCAGGTACTTTCTGTTGACACTGTCAGGATTACAGAATCTTGAAGTTAGACTGTGACCTGATGCTGTGACCAACGAAGGAAAATGTGAACAGAGAAAGAGCTGTCATTCAAGCTTACCGTTCTGACATCCTCCTCCTTGTCGTTGAGGTGCAGTAGCAAACTGATGAAGTTGCTGTGGATCTGTTCCAGGAAAGGAGCCTTGGACGGCCCGTCACCAAATCTAGAGAGGTTCCCAAACAGTCGGAAAGCTTGGGCTCGCACAGCACACTTGTCCTGTCCGTAACGAAGGGGAGAGTTACACACAATAAGGAATGGTTCCCATGAGGTGAAAGCTATGAACATATTAAATGCTTTACACGACAAATAAATTTTTGAAGTCCAAACTTTTCAAACAAAATAATATTCAGACAGCAAAAACGGTCTCAAAATGAGGAAATTCAAAAGATTTTTGCTGTCATGAAAAAGGAGGAAAATGTTTCACACTAAATGCTTGGGACAGCAAGCAAAATCTAAGGGTTTTTTTCCAGGAAAAAAAAAAAAGAACAAAATATTTGGCAATAGAAAAGAAAATTCTGACAGCCAAAAGGTCTGTTTTTCAACTACAATAATAGAAAGTTTGATATCCCTGACAAACAAATGGGTTTGAAAATGTCACTTGTACCAACTTATGGTGCAGAATTAATCCTGTCATTTCATAAATACAATCAATTTCAGATAGGAATTGATAAGGTAAATTTATCCTCAAATGGAAGTTTTCTTTGCTGCTGATGAAATGTAATGTTAAATAACACATGTTCACAGCAGTGTATACTTCAATGTGTGACGATGAGTATCACAACCATGCCGAGAAAGAAACATTGCGGAATATTGCTAGCAGAGGTGACATAAATCGGAACAGATCTAGCAGATTTTTCTGATCACCACATGGACATGAACAAGTCTGCACGCTGACCGTAGCACAAAAAATAGGCTCAAGTCAAATGAAATGAAATGCAAATAAAATACAAACTACAAAGTGAGAAAATTTGATCGCTGATGTTGATGGATGTGAGCACACACAAATCTATGGCTCATAACTTACTTTCTCAAAACATGGACGGATTTTCAGCGAGACATTGATGAGGATGGCTCGGATATGTTCTTCCTGTATCTCGCTGAGGATGCGGGACAGTCCACTCATGGCCTCAATGGTGATGAAATCCTCGGGGTCTTCCTTGTCATCCATACCCGCCATCATGGCTGACAGGATGGTCGTAGCGTAGGCTTGAACCTGCTCCACAACAGACAAACAAATTGGTATTTTAGTATTATAATTAGACTGGCCAGCTGCGGACCATATATCAACTTTTCCATATGTTGCTAACGTGCGAAGTGAATCAGATATCAAAAGGAACTTGGTCTACAAAATCAGAGTTTATTGACCATGGAGATCACAGGATTTAACTTTGAACAGGAATATCTCAATACAGAAGGAGTTGTAGCTGATTAATGTTGTTGTTTTTCATTTCTCTTTCTGCTGAAAGTAAATCACGCGAAATATTCAAAATTTGATGGACATATCGTTTCATCCATCTGTGTGACATTCATTATTTGAAGATAAACCACTATACAAGGTACAGTGTGACGAGGCAGAAGGGGGGCAATATCATTGAAAGAGCTGACCAAGAATGCCTGAGAACTGGGAACAATGAAGGAAGCTGGTTGTGAAGTCTTCTGTAGTGTCTTAATGTGTCTTCAAGATTCCGGGACTGATGGAGGTGAGGATAAATTTATGGTTTAATCAATGCTACAGTTTTCCATGGTGTCATGTTGGTCAAAGTCTAACAAAAAGATGAGTTAATTAATGTGTATGCGACCTTTCAATCCAAAGAACAGGAATCAGCATTAGGTGCAGGATCAATTTGGTAAGAAATTTTTGATAAAAATTTGGAGTTAAGGTAAATTTTGCCCAAATAGCAGCATCTCCATCACTGCTACTCTTCATCCAATCCTTGACTACCAAAGATTCACTTACATCCACAACATACAAACGGAACCTTTTCAAGCTGCCATTCACTGAGATAGCTGGACATCAGATGAGACAGCTGGACATCACTGAGACAGCTGGACATCAGGTGAGACAGCTGGACATCACAGAGATAGCTGGACATCATTGAGACAGCTGGACATCAGGTGAGACAGCTGGACATCACCGAGACAGCTGGACATCACCGAGACAGCTGGACATCACAGAGACAGCTGGACATCACTGAGACTACTGGACATCACTGAGATAGCTGGACATCACTGAGACTGCTGGGCATCACTGAGACTGCTGGACATCACTGAGACAGCTGGACATCACTGAGACTGCTGGACATCAGGCTTCCTTACCCAAAAAGCCAAGGGACCGCTGAGTCAATGAAAAAAAAGCAGGCTCTAATTTTGCCCAGCCCACAGTAGGATCTGAACCCATGACATCAAGAGGCAAATGTTTAACCCTTTGGCCACAGTAAGAAAACTATCAGCCTGGCCCTGTGTCATGTGATCACCTCACCTGTTGCTTGCCCACACTGGCAATGTTCCCCAGGCCACGGACACACAACATGCGTACAATGTGCGAGTCGTCCACCAGTCGTCCCAGCAGGCTGTTCATGATCAGCTGTACCAGGTCGTTGTTGTCCTTACACTTCTGGTTGATCAACTGAAACAAGGGGAGGCAAACAAGCAAGTCACAGATAAGTTCATAAGGGAGACCATTGCGGCCATTGCAGAAATTATAGGATTAGATTTATGCTATATTTTGCCAAAATCCTGTGTGACTCAAAATTTTATAAAAACAAGATTATATCCGTTCTTTACTCTATTAATGCCTGCAGAGGCCTCTCCTGGAATCTTCCATGTCATAAAAAAGTTGCCGCAAAGATTGATGTTTACAAATCAAATGTTTGCAGTACAACATTAATTATCAAAACAATGTCAGTTTAGAAATGACTGTGGAATACAAACAATGATTGGGTAAGTTTGTGTGTCACTGTATGTGTGAATCTGTGTGTGAGGGCTGTCTTTCCCACACACACACACACACACAACATTTTCAAACATGATCAAATTCTATACTGCCACAAGAAAATAACAAACAAATTCAGAACTGGAACTTAGAGTTATTAACGTAGCTGAGTGGGAATGGGGAGGATATGTCTCTTTCTCAAATAACAACCTGAGAATTCTACCTTTAGGTCTCCTGAAGCAAATATGGTTAAACAGCATATATTGTACAGGACTTTTATCTCCTCCAGTATGCACTCTGTGTTAAGCGGACTATATATCTACAGTGGGAACTGACAGTTTACCCAAAATGATAAACCGCGACGCAGAACTGCAGTGTGGATGAGAAAAACCGATGAATTTAATTCCAAACTGATGGTTTGTCAAATATTCAGTCTGCTTGATTTTTTGCTGGCAGTTTTGTCCATCCCTCACACACAGCGCAGCACTGCTCACGTATCGCCTTTGTTCTTTTGAATTGTGTCTAGCGGGAAGAAAACAGGCCGTGTCTAAACAAGTTTTGAAATTGATCAAATCTAAAATTTTATAGCATTTTTTAATTCAGCATGCCAAAATTAGTGAAGTCTACATGTAACTGCCACTTTTAGCACTTCTTTTGTAAGACAGCAACTATCTCTAAATACAGAGGCCATCGCCCATTCTTGTTTGTCCTGTACTCGGCAGGTAGAACTGTGTGGTGTGAATAAGCGGTGACGAGTGGGGCGACATGTGGTTTTGCTGATAGTTTGAATTTAAGTAAGAACTGATTAGTTTGGATTGAAACGTTGTAGTCTGCTTTAGCATTTCAATGCTCTGCCCACTAAGTTCTCTTTCCTTTCATGACATACCCAACAGTTTGTGAGGCAGAAACATAAAACGAAACTGAGCAGCGAGTGAGTCTCTAGTACAAATTGTCCTCAATGGATAGAAAGAAAAATGTCATGTCACCTCAGCGAAGAAAGCAGCCACCGTCACCCTCTGACTCTCATACAAACTGGACAGCGCATTGGCCAGGGAGTTGACGATATCTCCCAGGTAGATCTCTTGTTCTTCGTTGATCAGAGCCCTGCAGAGAAAACATTCCGTTCATTCATTCGACATCTCCCACTGCCTCATGTCAATAAGTCCTGTGGGTAAAACACTGAGTTTTTTGCTCCATCAACTGTTGTGTGAATAATTTTTTCCTCAAAGTGTTTCATCCTAAAATATTCTTCTACGCATTAATCACCGCAGTTTGACAAATATCACTCACATATTTATTTCAGTTAACAAACACTTTTTCACCATTCAAGAATATTCACCTTTGATAAAATAGCCAGAAAGACATAATCCTGGCAAGAGTGAAAAAAAAACAAAACAAAATGACAGACAGGAGAAAAATGATGACTAAGAACTAAAGAACAACAGACTAACATTACACAATAAGACAGAGTTTTTCCTTGAGCTCATGGCAACAGAGTCTGTCTCTACTACTGGTAAAACTATGGAGAGCTAAGGCCAAGTGCAAACTTAGGCCATGATTATCTGCTAGTTTTCCTTAGGGTCTTATGGCCGACACAGATAACTCAAACAGTCTGCACTGGTACCACAGTGACAACTACTTAGGTTGGCTGCCCTCCCCTGTTCTTGCAATCTCCTTTGTGACTGAAATTAGCCATGTTTGATGAGCATGGCTTATTGCAATATCAGCAGATAAAACAAGATACAATAAGATAAACTTTTATTTGCCCTCAAAAGGCAATGCCATTCACAGTTGAGATACAGTACATATAATTATGTCAGACACATTCACATTACAGGCAGACAAAAATATAATCACTCACAACAATAGAACATGGCAGAATCAAGGAACATTACCTCGGCTTGATAAGTCAACTGCTGATGGCAGACATGAACGGCTGTGCAACTGTTCTGGTTTGATTTGTCTGGTTTTTTGTTTTTTCCATTGTTTTCTTAGTCTAGTTATCAGTGAACAGTAAAATGTCAGGATACCTCCTACCTGGCCAACTTGGTGATGGCCTCTGGGAACTCGGTCTCGTCCTCCATCTGCGTCCAGACTTCACCACTGTCCAGTTCCTCTAGCATGTCGTCCATCTTGGTGTGCTGTAGGAATGTCTTCATGGCTGTGACCGCCACTCTGGAATGGTCAGGAATGGACGAATGATGACCATCACACACTATGCACAGACGGCAAGAGGAGGGGTGTAAACGAGACATACATATACTTCTTTTCCGTGAAGGCACGAGTTAGAAAAACAATACCCAAAAAATAATAATAATAACAACAATAATATGGGTTCTTATCATCTATACTGACGGTCTATTCAGCTTTCAATCAATTCAATCAATAATAACAATGATAATAAAAGAAGAAAACAACACTTAACACTCACGCACTCACATCTTTCGTCAGACACTGATCACAAGAACCAAACTTCAATCATCAACTTTCTCAAAAAAAGCAAACTGTTTTTTTACACTTTTCCTCACAATGTGGTAGGAAAATGAAAATTCTGACAGTAACTAAACGTTATTCACTGAGTCTAGCGTACAAAGCAAACAATTTTCTATTTTTGCTCCTAATATCATAAAACCATAACCAAACACATCTGGCCAAGGAAATCATATAATCATTAGAGAATGGCAAGAATTTGACCTCTGACAACCTTTTCCTAATCGTTACAAAAAAAGAAAAAAAGAAGGAAACAAAAATCATTAAAAACATAAATAAGAGAAAGAAAATACTTGTATAGCAGCTGAATGATTAAAGATAAGAAACTAAAAGTTTATATACTTATAAATGATTGTAGGCTGACAAAATGCATTAAGAATTACACTTTCTACAAAAAACAATACTGAAAGACCGAAATCAGCCAAACACAGATAAAACTACACAAAGCTCCTGCGAGAACTTACTCTATTGGCACAATTTTCTTGGTCTCTTTTGGCACAACTCCTTTCTTCTTTTTCTCCACCTTGACATCCTCCGATTCATTTTTCTGTCAGAGACAAGATAAAGATGGTTGGATTCACAGACTGTGTCGTCATGCACGCAAGGAAATGACACAGGTCTAAGTGTTGTCTCAGAAAACAACAAACTTTCCGCACACACAGCTGAAGACCAAAGGGAAAGAACCACATATGTCCAAACAGATTTTGCTTTCAAAGACTTCTAGGCTTTGTGTTTGGTGAAGTTATTGATTCAAACCATTGCTTTGGCTGTTTCTTCTGATCTTTGGAGTGGAACAGTTAAGGTGGATGAAAGCGATAGATCATAACTTCAAAGCACACAAAAGATGGACATGAATTGTTCTTCCCCGTAGTCTTCAACTTGAAACCATGACAGGCAGCCAACAACTCCCTAGGCTATAAAGCCACATAAGGAAGTAGGCTGCTGTACTTCAAAAGCATAGCTATGCATGTCTCACAGATTATGTCTCTGTTTGATCTCTCTTTCTGATCAACAACCAGTTAACATCCTTTTGCACCCACCTTTCTCCACTTCACTCCCTGCTCACCCCTCTCTGCTGGATTCAGTCATTCAGTCAGCAATTCACTGTTAACTCATTTAGTGATCTGCTCACTCATTCAGCCACCCATCCACTCGCTTACTCATTGATTCACTCAATCACTCACTGATACATGCGCACATTCACTCACACGCTCATTCACTCACATGCATCAGATCTTTACTGCACTGCATTCATACACTTATTCACAATGCTCAAGCTATGACTGTCCCTGACAGTTACCTGTGACTTTGGCGGTGCGGCTGCCACAGAGGATCCTGTCCGCAGCATCAGGGCCGCAAACAGCCGAGGGAACAGCTTCATCACATTCTCCTGTGTCTCATCCACTTGGAACAGCTCGATCAAAGCATAGGTGACCTGTAAATAGAATAATTTAACATCAGGTGAAGACTGTTTTTTTCAAAACTGATCGGTACACAAGTGTAACCAATTATAGCTCATAGGTCGGATTTTTTGTCTAGTTTTGTAAGGGAAAATAATTATATGTAATAACATAATAACAATGGTATATACATATATACAACCATATATATAATTTATATGACTAATGAATGACAGAAAAGAAATCAAGAGGGACCGCAGAATTAGTCAGAGCGTGGTAGTCTCGCTGAGCAACTCACAGCTAAGGGTACGAGTGTGGCAGTTTTCAGCGTCTTTTCCTTGTTCCTGGGGTCAGTTTTCTCCTCGTATGGCAGTGACTTCTGCAGGAGTTCCAGGAAATGTTCGAGGATCTGAGCCGTCAGCTGCTTGTCCTGAGCCAGAATCTTCCAGATCTCCACCACATTTCTGGAGTAACAGATAAAACTGTTAATATCCCCATGGGCAAACTAGTTTGAAATTACACTACATGAATACTAGTCACAAGTGAATACTACTTGCTTCCCGTAGATAGAACACAGAATTCATATTGAGCATAAAATCAAATATACCGTCATTATTTCAAGGAAGATGTTCAATCATCTGTACACAGGTTTTTTTTAAACTCTTCTATCTCAGATATCGAAGATTTCTTTCCATTTTTTTTTTCATGTGGATACAAAAAAGTGATGTAGCAAATGATGTTTGAGAATTTCAAATACAGATAGCCAATATGAGCATTGCAAGTCAAACGTTCTGGTTCCTCAGAAACAGTAAGAATGACACAATTTTCAAGACAAAGGATTGACACATGAGGACCACATCTGTCTGTACCTGAAAGACAACAAATTCATGGACAAACCAACAACAGATATTTGCAGACCCAAGAGACGACAGACGTACGTGCCCAATGTGCTTGTTACTCACTCGTCATAAGGCAAGGAATAGGTCAGCAGGGAGGTCAGGAAAGGAAAGAGATGATGTCCCGCCATTGTTCGCAATGTTCGCAGTGTGCCTGTCTTCGTCTGCGGACACTGAATCTGACCCAGTTTCTCATAGAGCTCAGCCAGGAAGGTCTCCACCTGCGGACACAGAAATCACTGTCAACCACAAATTGTCAGTGATGTCCCCTTATAGGACTGAGAAATTAAACTTTTCTTTAGATGGATCTGGAATGCAGAGAAATCAGAGTGATTGTTCCTGCTCAACCAGTGTCTGAGGAGTCTTCCTGTGCTGATACTGAATACTCCGTCTGTTTACAATTGCGAACTGTCAGATAAAGATGCTCAGTTTCTTTTTTTTTTTTACATTACGGTAGATTTTACTTTGTAAATATTCAATACAACTAGTAGACGACCCACTGCCTTCATGGGCAATTTATTAAATATAGATCAAATTGATACTGATGTGTGACTTGAAGCGTATGGTAAGCGTACGCACCTTGATGGCGCTATTTTGGATGATTAAACTGAACATTACTCAAAGAAAACGTATTTAATGTTTTGCATGCACTGCACCCAGAAGATAAAGAACAATAACATAATGTCACATTCTATCAAACAGCTAATTCGGATCAAACATTATTGCAAACTTACTATTCGATTACTTCTAAAATAATGTCAAACATAATAAGCCTTTTTTAGGGTTTATATAAGTAGAAACAGATTTTTATGTAACAATTTTGTGTGCCAAATTTCAGATGGATACAATCAGCAGTTTTCGAGTCCATAAGAATAGGTTTTGTTGCAGATTTATAGGATAGACAAGGGTCACTATTGTGCAGCTTATTAATGTAACAGGTGAAGGAGAAAGATGGAGTAACTCTTTTTTTTTTTGTTGTTCTGTAATTTAAAAAAAACAACCAATTATTATGTATCATAGTTCACAATCTGATTTCAGTTCTCATATATCCAAGTCTCTAACCACGTAAGGATTTAGAACAGGCCGTTGAAAACCTGGCTACCTGTTTTAATTTTGTGACTTACCTTTGACCTTATGTCTCCGCCTCGGATTTTCATGATACCGTTGAGGACAACACAAGCGCCAGAGGAACTATGGGATTGAGGGTCCAGGAGGCCTTGCTGTAAGGTCTCGAAAAACGGCACCAAATGGTCTGTGGGTAGTTTCTTGGCGATGACCTGGGGGTGAGAGACCCATCACAAGTCAAGGTCACAGAGAACTGAATTCCAAAACAAACCAATCACTAACTACTGACTAGAGTTGCCGGAAAACGTACAGAAAAATATCACTTTTAATGACATGATACATATCAAGCATAATCATTATCATGAGGTTAATAAACATATAATGATGTGGATTCTCGAAATTCATAGGACTCTAAGCCCTTTGATAAATATAACATAATTGTGGAAAACTCCACTGTACGGAATAAAATGCTACAGATTTAACAATTCTCTAAATGTAAACCTACTGTCCCAAATCCTTTAAGCATGATGCTACTGTAATAAGACAGAAAGGTGGAAATCTCACCAAACATTTTTTTTTTCTGTGTGAAGGCATGCAAACCCAAATTCCAACTTTGATTTCATAACAACAAAAATAACAGACAAACCACACAGATGTAACTTCATTATGTTCTACCTTTGAGTTATAGGATCTGGTATAACTATGGGATGTGGTATAACTATGGGATCTGGTACAACTATGGGATCTCGTATAACTATGGGATCTGGTAAAACTATGGGATCTGATATAACTGTAGGATCTGGTATAACTATGGGATCTGGTATAACTATGGGATCACGTTCCTCCTGTTAACCTTATCTCAGAGTAATGAATATCCTGATTTGAACTTATGTGCCATCTTCACCAAAGCAAAGCAAATTTCTAAAGTGCAGTCATCCCCGCCTAAGAACCCAGTCACTGGGAGACAAAAAGAAGTAGACTCTTAGGTAGACGGGTTCTTAGGGGGATTGAAAAGTTATGCAACCTGTCTGACCACAGACTATCTTCACTACTATGAAATGTTGATCATTAACATTAGTTAAAGATTTATCTATGCCAATAAGTACAGCTTTCTTCCCTGTGTGTGTTATAGTTAGATCTTACAATTCCTGATTTTTCTTTGCATATATTACACCAATACTGTCCAGCATTTAAACGTCAAGTGAGTTTTCACACAACGGTATCACTGTTGAAAACATTATACTGCTATGCTCCCCTGTGGATAATCATGCGAATGACTCAAGTGTTTATAGACCAAGCCAAGTAGCAAAACAACTGACCAGTCAGGAGGCTAAACTTACTCCTCCTTATCCACAGAACCAATCACAAGTGCTGTCCCATGTGTTGTCAAACAAAGAAATGCTTACGGCTTAGTCCACAATCTGGCCTGATTATGCAGTCATACATCAACCATCATTTCCACTCCTTGTCTACCTGTTCTCTCCACCCCCATCCCCATGTTACTGCATATCTAGCACTGTGCATTTCTCTCAAGTGGACAATATGATGTAAAATTATACCATAAGTACTTGCGTGTCTTGGCTCGACACTGGGCTCTTAGGCGGATTTTTATTTGGGAGCGGGCTCCTGGAAGGATAAATTATAGAGAAAAAATTCCGTTTCACAGCAGAGGCAGTTTTAAGGCGGACCGGGCTCTTAGGCAGAGGGTTCTTCGATGAAGACCACTGTATCACTATTTTCTGATAATCCTATGCCATTTGTTTTTTCTAATATAACATTTTTGTATTTAAAGATTGCATTCACCGAAACTCTTCCAAGACAAAATTAGGTCAGGAGCGGCCACTTGTGGCCTTGAAATGATCACTGGCTCACCTTGGACAGATCATTGACCACACTAAAGAGGACATTAGGATCTCCTTTTTTCAGTCGTTCCTTCAGTGTTTTCAGGGCATCCACCATCTGGTCTTTGTAGTCAGCGGGATGACCTGGCACAACACAAATGATACATTTGACAAAAAGCAACAGAAACTCTCAGCTTCCAAAATCAATCATTTTTTTCACTCATGACAAATCTTTTACTTCAGTCAATGAAGCCTAACAAGGTAAAGATATATTTGACATATAAAACTGAGCAATGATAATGTACAGAATTCATAAGTGCTGGTAACCCAAGCATTTTTAACTCTCATATACCATTTCCTGATTGCTACAAAGTTCAGAACAGCAAGAAAAACTCCCCACACACTGTTCCTGCAAGGGCAATCACTCTGATTATCTTGTATTTTTGAAAAAGTTTATAGGAAACCAGACAGGAACAAGATTACTTGATTCACATAAGGGGACTAATCATTTCAGTTATCTCACACAATGAATAGTTTTCTCCCCTTACCTTCATATCGAAGGGCTATTTTCAGAGTGGCGTAGACGCAATCCATGGCCAGCTGTCGAAGGTGAGTGACGGGATCCGTGCAACGAGGGATCAGACGGGCCAAGAAAATACCCATGTTCTCCAAGTTCTGCGGGGACTGAAAAACACGACAACAATAACAATACAAATAAGTACAAGGAGAGACAATTACATAGTGTCTCAGTTCTCCAGCTAGGTTACTTCCCTTTGCCAGACATATGAATGGACAGACAAGCATGAAGGAGGAAACAATCTCTACTGCTCATATGATCTGAATCAAGCAAAACAAACAAATCTGTCAAACACATTATGCAATGAAAACATTTCTTCTTTTGTATTACCACAATGTTTTAAACAGATACATTTGATAAACGGCCACAGAAAATATCACCTTATTTTGTCTAAGAGGATGTCCATAAAATTTGTTTTTGTTCTCAATCTTTCTGCCAAAACAACAGGGCAACAAAAATAAAATCTGAAATTTGAAAACTGTCACTCAATTTTCTTCCACATGTTAAATTAAAGGCAAATAAAAACGACCATCTCAATGTCTGGAAACGTATGTTCCTGTTTGTATATTTTTGTGTTTTCTGTTTTAGAATCAGGCCCTTTCTCTTATACAGAAACATATGGCCATATAATAGCTGTTTTCTAGAAAACTCAAAGTGAAAGTTTAAAAATCCTCTCGATTAGTCTAGGTCATGAAGGGATTCAGGTCGGTCAACTACACTGCATAAGAAAATAGGCAATGAAAAAAACACTTACCGAGACTTCCACCTTCTCCAGGTAAAAGTTTTGCACCACCAGCCAGGTTTTCATAGCTCTCTCACGTTCAACCTCAATCTCTGAGAGAATCCATGGGACCAAATGCTGTGAAAGGATTGAAACAGATGATTATTTCAAACACTGTTGTCTCTGATGGTTCTGACATAATGGCAAAAATGTACCCAAAGAACTGGGCATTTTCTTGCATGTAAAAACTAATGGTGAGCATTATAGAAATTCATTTCTACCATCAGCGATTCGGTTATCGAGCTGAGGCAACGTTCTGAGAGTCTGCCTGGTTCTAATGGTCTTGCGTTTGTAATGTGAATGTGTCTTACATACAAAGTCCATTATACGTCATCAACTGTGAACGGAATTTCCTTTTCAGGACAAAAAAAGATTATTTTATCTTAAAAATAAAATAAAATAAAATAAAACAATGATGTCGAGACCAAAACTGAGTTTGAAATATCAGGCTGTGAGACTGCGTGTCACCCAATGAAATAATTTTAACCAGAACTCTCTCTGTAGATGAAAGTAGCCAGAGTGACTGTTCTTGCCTTGACAGCGTGTAGAGTTTTCCCTGCCATTCTGAACCAATGAGGAGACGGTATGAATGAGCAATCCTTACTTCACTGACAAACGTTTGCTTCACTATCATTCATCAAATTAAACTGTGCTTGTCATAACATTTTCAAAGTTTACAACTTTTAATTTGACAGTCTTTATACACCCAAAAAACAGGTTTGTCATAAGATTCAGAAAAAAACAGGACATTTGTTACTCAGTCCTATAAAGCTTTAACAGCTGACCTTGAAGATACTCTCCAACCCTCCAGGTGTAAGGTCTTTCAGCATTAACTGTTTCAGAACCTCGTAGAAAGCACTGAAGGTCAGTTCCATCTGAGCCTCCGACTCTTCAATCTCCGCAGGAGTGTCCTCTTTGTTTTTACGTTGTGGCAGCCCCGTCACCGATAGCGGAAACAAAGTGTCGGTGCTTACTTGAACCAGGTCAAACACTTCGGCCTCTGATAGTCTTTGATTGAGTTTGCTGTGGACAACTGTCAAGGACATTTTCTGAATGTGCCATGAATGCCACAAGCTGAGACTCAACCACTCTGCATAAGCAGTAAAATGTATCCAAACTGATGGGGACACTGGGACTATAATATGTCAAACATACAGGATTTTTAATTCAATCAGCAGTGGACAACTGTCAAGCACTTTCCTGAAATGTTCAACATAGAACTTTACTGGATGACCTTGTACTTGTACTATCAAACACTCAAATGCACTCACTCGGCATCTCCATATGACCAAAGGTTCAATAATATGGTATACAAAATTGGATTACAAACAATGGCACAAAATTCACGCCTTTTCAATGGAAAATTGTTGGCCCACCTCTGTTACTTACAAGCAGTATAAAGAAGGAAAAAAAAAATCACATTTGCCTGAAACGTAAATCATGAAAAAACTCCAATAAATTCATGGTTAAAGAAAATGTCTGATTTTTATTGTGATAATTTTATGAGTTTTTTTTCATAATCAACTGTATGAATCACAAGAAGTGAAGTGATTCTCTTTTTTCTTTCTCTAAAATGCTCATTCAACGTCTCCTATGTCTGACAAAGGGAAGTAACAGGACTAAGTCTAAATGATCTCCCTTTACATTGTGGGGAAAGTTCCTTCACCTATCTGCTTGTGATCTTTTTAACTTTATTACTGGTGTAAACAATAACAAACTGTACCACAATGATTCATATGGTATTACTTGTTCACAGCTGAGCGTGTTTCGCAATGCAAACAAAGAAACTGAGCATATCTATCATCAACGACAACTCACACTGCTAAACACATAAAGCCTTCACTACCACCATAACAGTTGTAGAAGAACTAGATCATAGCAACTGGGGAAAATAATTTGAATATTTAAACATGATGTTTGGATTATGAGGTGTAAAACAGATCATCAAATCTTTACTAAAGTTTGATCAAACAATGCAGTGATCACAAATAATGATGAACTCTGAAGATGCTGTGAAATGTACTATATTAATAACTGATTCAGTTTTTCTCTATTAGATATACCAGTGTTCCACACCCTCTGCACCACAGCTGGTTCAGGAAAGGATCCATTATACTGACATTCTAAACACCATTTCATCTGAAGTACATGAAATTTTGACCCAGGATTTAAATGTTCAGGAGGAATGAAAGTGCAGTGAAATCTGAATTCCACTTCAGTTGCAATACAGAAGCATAAAGATGTTATCAAATGATATTCAGAAGGATTTCATGATTCTGAAATGCCACTCCTGTCATGTGATGTCAGAATTTGACAAATGGGATCAGGGTGTGCAGAGAAAGGATACATCAGGTTGGCACAGGTGCTAAGGGCCAGGTATCGGGTCTCTGTAGCCAGGTGAGTGGTTGGCTCTGCCTTCATGTAGGTCTGAAACACAAAACCGCAGAAATGGAAAACCACTTTCTTTTTTATCAAACTGCAAAGTGCTAAAGACATATTTCTTCAACATTCCCGTCTCCAACCTTTTCTCATGCCTTTTTTTTTCCTATAAAAAAGTTCTCTTGGAGACATCTTTTCCACTGTGTTTTGCGATAAGAAAACACATTTGATAAGCATAGAGCTACCTTTATGTCACTATATTCCAGCATTCAAACTGAGCAAACAATCAGTCAAATTTCAAGCATGGCTGCAGATTATACCCATTCACAACAAGACTGAAACTATGTCAGTCACTCATGTAATTAATCAGTAAGTGATCCAGCCACTCATCTCTCTTCATCCACCCACCCACCCATCCATCCATCCAGCCATGCAATCCACCCAACCATCCATGCACCCACTTATTCATCCACTCACCCATCCATCCATTCATCTATCCATCCGTCAACCCATCCATCCTTCCACCCATCCACTCACCCACCCACCCACCCATCCATCCATCCATCCATCCATCCATCCATCCATCCATCCATCCATCCATCCATCCATGACAGACCTGCATGTGTACAAGAAACTCCCCACGAGTTGTGAAGTTGTACTCCATCTCCAGATGATCGGGATGCAAAGACTGCGCAATCAGGTCTGTACAACGGATCAGGTTCTGTTTCACGCTGGTATCCTGGAGAGGAGAAATAACGATGAGACCGTTAAACAAACAGCATCAGTTGAGAGGGAAAAAAAAGATCTGCGGCCAAAAATATTTGAGGAATGGGAATGAATATGGAACAGTATGAATTGATTTAATTATTTTTTTTGGTCAAATAAGATAAGAATTATTAACAGGAGAAAAACCATGCTGAGTCTGGGACAAATAGTCGATATGGGAGTTCTTGTGATCATCTTTATATAATCATTGCGTCCCAATCTAAAGAAGAAAAACATGAAAAAGGAGAAGTAGCTTGCACCTCTGCAGTTACCTACCTTGACAGTGGGAAAGAACGGAGAAATAGTCCGCAGGATGGTGGCCTCCATACGGGACACAATCAGGGTGGGCGGAGAATAGAGAGCGACGAAGCCGTAGCACAGCATGAGTGTGGCCTTGACCTGTTCAGGGTTGACCTCTGTCTTGTCCTGAAAGTTATACTGGTACAGTTAAACACGACAGCAGAGGCTGCAACAAACTCCAGGTTTCTGTACATTGTCCATGGATGAATCCATTCAATATCCAAGCAAACATATCTAAACTGGCTACCAAACACTTAGTCAGATCAGTTTCAGGATGGAACCAGTGTGGAGAAAGACTCAGGGATAGGTCTTGGATCTTCTGTGAGACATGTCTGGATGATGATTAGAAGAGGTCAGTCACGGGGGACTGAATGGGTAAAACTCTCTCACAATTGGCCTGAGTACTAAGTGATTGGTCTCTGGTCTATATCTCTGCGAGGAGGATGGGTAATTAGAATGATAATGTTAGGATCTACTGTGACTAGTGACAATCAACTGATATGATGATCCCTGTGTCATTCACAACATCAGGTGGCCAACTGTGTCAAATATCATTTGTCAGAACAATTGAATGGATTCGTTCATGTTTTAGACAGTCATATGTGATGTTTTTTTCAATTCAGATTGAAAATAATAATAATAATAAAAAGAACTGAAGCAGTCTGGCTTCTAGTTAAACCACCTCATAGTTTTCAAGATATATCCCAAAATTCAGTTTAGATCAGAATCGGGATTTCAAGAATAATGTATATCCATATATATCCTTTTTTAAAATTTGTTTTTAAACAAATTTTTTATTTCCTTTCCCTTCTTCATATCATCTGAGAAATGTACTGGCTTCAGAATTCTGGAGATAGGTGGTAGATTGTTACATTTCCCTCTACCAACAACGGAGAGCCGAGCTTTTTTAATAATTCCATGGTATTATTGTGATTTTTTTTTCTCAAATTCAATACGCCAGGCGTGCAGGTAAGTGCGCGGCGAAGCCACACTTTCGCTAGCGATTATCCGCTGGCTCATTTTCAGGGACCAAAGAAAAAGTGTTACTAAGTTACCGCTGGCGATGGAGGTCACGCAACAAGTGTGAAATCTTATTACCGTGAAGA
>JBCEWB010633087.1:0-17765 GCA_039654565.1 Peronia peronii
TATCTATCTATCTATCTATCTATCTATCTATCTATCTATCTATCTATCTATCTATCTATCTATCTATCTATCTCCTTTATCTCTCAATTTCGCACTCGGCCGTTTCTTCCTTCCTCCCTCCCCCCCCCCTCCCTCCCCCTCCCTCCCTCCCCAACACACACACCACCCAATGCTTGAATCGTCTTTATCGTCTGTCCATCCCGTATTCCTTTATATCTTCCTTCCTATCATCTGTTGCAGTTCACGCCTTTGATATTTCATCCATTACTCGCTCATTCCTTCCATCTCTCCTTTTACCTCTGGTTCACAACTGTGATCTTTTTCTCCAGCGCTTGTCTCTTCCTCCCCCGTCTCTCTATCCAACTCTAGTCACCATCTTTTATTTTCTCATTCAGCACTCGATCATCGCTACGCGCTTTTCCCTCTCTCTCCCTCTCTCTCTCTCTCGCATTCGCATATTCCTTCCATTGTTATATCTATTCAGCTGAAACCCCAAGTGGATTAATTTGTTTAGTTAGCTCACTGAAATCTGACGTAAACACATCTGCTGATTGAACCTGCTATGTTCTAACTCATCAAATGCGCAAAACTGTTGCCATTATCTATAATTGTTTCAGCCAGTGTCCGGCCTTCCCCAGCACTGCTAGAAAGCGTCATGTTACCATGGACACCATGGAGCAAGAGATAGCGGGAGAACCTGACAAGCTATCATGAATTCACACCTTTTTACATGGACGCAAACATGCATACTTTCGAAGACACTCACACATAATATTATATGCAATCGGTCGGGCAGCCAAATAGTCATTCATGAAACAATTCCGTTCGTAGGTCTGAATCAATTCATCCATCCAGCCCACTCTTCATTCATCCATTTATCCATACCTTCATCCCTCTATTCATCCCTCCATTCATCCACCCATCCATTCATCCACCATTCATCCATTCTTCCAAATATCCAGCATCCATTCATCCTTTCATCCATCCATCCACCCATCGTTTTATCCATCCATCGTTTTATCCATCCATCTATCCATCCATCCATCTATCCATCCATCTATCCATCCATCGTCACCACACAGAAAAAGCGAGGGATTTACTCTCACTCAGCAAAACATTCAGGAATGTTGCCTTTCATGACACATAACAACTGAATCATAAAGTAAACAAATCAACAAGCAGATCAGAAAAAGAAAAAACAACAACAAACAACAATCTCAAGTTTCTTTGACAACCGTTCACGCGGAGTACCCAAGCGAGGTATATCGCTATTATTATTGTCCTGCCAACCTCTGATGTCTCCCATAGTTGTCGCTGAGTGAGTGCATTGAACCGGAATGAGTACTCATCCATCAAATCGCGCCTGCGGTCGCGCACGTCCATCCACGGATCGCAAATCCTGGATTTGCCAAGCTATAATTATTTCATTTCACTTTCCAGCCCATTTGCCAATAAAGGAGTGGATGGCGTGTTCAGTTTAATGCGATGAAAATGATCTTCGGTTTACTTTGCTTCCTCTGAATAAAGGGGGACATGACCACCATCTCCGGCTCTATTCGTCTGAATACAATGGTCTTCATCCAGCCCTGTTCAGGCACACCTGTTAAAACGACGGGTTAATTTGGCAGCCATATAATTTGTCTTCATCGTCTACGGCATAGCTAGCCAAGTCAAACTTGGTACTGTTTGTGTCTGAGCGCGTGTGTAAATGTGTCTTTCTGCCATTAAAGAAAAACGTTGCAAACATGATAATTTCCTTCTGAATCGTTTGTATTTTGACACATAGCTAAGTGATCAGATGAAAACCGAGATGAAGAATTCACTCTTTCAAATAACGCATTTTGATTAGGGTGACAATACGTTTACTTATACATTCTTCTAAATGCCACCGCGCAATCGTCGAACTAAACTCAGTTCACCACCATTTTGTACTTTCGTTAATATGAGTCCAATAATAAATGTCATTTTGGAGGGTAATGGAGGAGAAAGGCCAGTTGAAAGAAGAGCAATAGAGTTGTTTACCCAACGTTGCGTAATATTATTTATGAAGTGCAATTAATCTGAGAGTGTATTTCTGTATGGGCCTTATGTGAGTATGATAAAAAGAGAGATGAAAATGACGTCCGCTTAACTCAATAATCTTCCTACCATTATTTCTATATTAAATCCATTGGGTAGGATCACAATCGATTCCATGTAAAGTTGGGAGGTGGGGAAAGGCTAATGATAACAAAATATAAGTCTATGTTTAGCACACTAAAGAAACCAGTCAGAAGTTGAGCATTTGTTGAAAGAGACACATTTTAAACCTACAGCTATAGTCGTCTCAAAAGCCATAACTATTTTAAACATTTCCCATACTGATAGGATATCAAGTAATACCGTGAAAGAGGCCAAATTGCAGATAATATTATAGCCCTGAACAATGGCAGATTCTTCACACGACTCCAAATTAAACATCTTCACTAAGTGGCTTTTTCGAGGACCTCACACATAGCATTCCTAAAGTTACTGCAAAACTCATTGAAAACATCAGCAAGTCCATTCCTTCGGAAATGATTGTTTCCTTTAACCCTGTTTGTGCTGGCGACCCATCTGTGGGGTGCGTCTTTAAACCCCGACCAATAGGTATTGCTTATGTATCAATGTTGTGTCAGTTTGTAAACAATGTCTTCTAGCCTATGTATATGACAACTAATTTCCTTGCTAAATCTTTTATCCATTTCGTGTTTATAATTTAAAAGTAACTGCTTTCACAATGATGGTGAAAAATAAAAAAATGGGGGGGGGGGGGGTGGTTTGAATAATAACACATCGAAATAGCAGTTCACACTCTAGGGATGATTCATGTTCTCAGATCAGCTCACAGATTATTTCCCTTGGGAGAAGCCCCTGAACGTTGAGCAAAAACTATCATTAACTTGCCAATATAATACGCGTAGAGGTGTGAAACATGAACGACAACGTTTACTGTTTCCATTAATCGCAACATGTCACTTATTCGAGATTACCATAAAGTGTATTCATTTGATACCATAACATGGCAATTCTAGCGCATTTTGATAAAATACATCTTTCTTGCCGACGTTGTTTTGAGAAAAATCACCATTTAGATTGCTAAACCACATTTTGGCTCAGCGATCTCTCTTTTAACCCTACACATCCCAAGTCTCATACATAGATACTCTATTGCCCTTTCTCTTTCGAAGTCGATAACTCATGTCTGTCATTGGTTGTCTTCGTTTTTTTTTATTTGTTTGTTTGTTTATTTTTCAAGCCTTTCAAGTGTAAGAAAGTAGGATTATTTCAGCTTTAAGTGGCTGCCTATTCTTGGTGAGAATGTTAAAATATATGGGTAGATATTTGGAATTTGGAAATTTTGCCCCGACAGCGCACTCCGTCTACTCTTCATCGACTTTTTACTGCCCAGGGCTTTTTTTAGCATGCGTAACATATACACACAGGACCTCTGAAATATATTCGCCTTTATCCGAGAAGGCTAGACATTGGGCTTCCCTACCCATAGGAAGCCAGGAGACCGTTGAATTACTGAAAACATGCAGGTTTCGGGCTTCGTATGCTTCAATTCCCGAATGGGGGGATCCGCGAGTTGAATCCACAACCTCGCGACGTGAGTTATTTTCAACACGGAGCAGGCGCCCAATCACGGCGGCCCCCGTCATTGGATGCTGGTTGTGAAATTCACTGTTAATATTTCTCTTTACCATCGGCTAGAACTTGTTGTTGACTCCAAAAGGTTCACTTAGACTTCCTGAGTTCGTCTAGTCAGAGGTCCAGCAGTTGCGGTTATACATAGTGAACAAAATGCAGTGTTTTCGAGAAGGGCGTGGTGCAGTAGCTTGTCCTTCAATGCCGGGAAATTTAGGTTTAAATAGGTGGGAGATATCAATGAACCTGTCATGAAAAAGCTTTTTCGTCTTAGACGTTCCCCCATGGTCTTTATCATAAATACACGATTTATAATTTATATTAAGAAAGACACTTAAAAGAATTATCACGAGAGAGGCCAAAGAAACAGGAATAGAGAGCATGAGAAAACTGGTTGAGACAGCACAGAGAAGATCAGAATGGAAGACGATTGTGACGGCCCTATGCGACGTATGAAGGCCCGGGAAGGATTTCAGATTTCAAATATAATTTATATCAGGAATTTGTGAAAAATACAGTTGAATAATCAGACCATGTTGTTTAACACAAAGTTGAAATAAAGGTTTCAATGTCCGACAGCTTTAGGCTTTGGCTGTAGATGGACCACGAGTGTCAAGAAATTAGCCTTTTTTTTTCAGCCAGCTAAGCTACTTCCCTTTGTCAAATGCAAGTGGTTATAGACATGCATTACAAAGAAGCTGTAATCGCGTTTTCTCGTTTTATTTGAAACATATGAAGCAAAAACAAACAAACAAACAAACACAACATTTTCATGACATTCTGAATTTGTTCAGAATATTTCGTTTCTTATATTTCAAATCTCAAGACAAAAAGTAATCTTTTCTTTCAGTACAATGCTTGTGTTATAACGCTTGTTCTTTGTACAGCACTTTTGAAACCCTCAGAAAAAAACTCATGGTCTGTCTATCATATAGCGTAGAGAATAATAATTCAGTAATTCAACCTCGGCTACTATATTGAAACTCCTTAATCTCCAGAAAGGTCAAGCTGAGCCCTGGGAAACGACTAAGCTGTAACTAATTAATAATGTTGAGATAAATGGATTGGTGGTAAGATCAGATTGGCTGTTCGGTGCCTTCTTCTCCAGCCAGGGAAACCCTCAGGGAATAGACAGAGGCTATGGTGACAGTATACGCCACAGGACCAGTCTGCCAAGTAGAGAAATACCATTAGACTTTAGAATGTCATCCGAGCAGAATGAACCATCACAGTGGTCTGAACAGAGGTACAGAGTTAGATGCCACATCTAAATCAACCCTTGAAGGCCTAGTTGTCTTAAGCACTACAATCATTGTTTAAAGAAAATTGCAATGGGAAATTGTTTAGGTCAGCATTATTACCTCCCTTTTGCAGACAAAGAATGTTGAGCACGCAGTATAAAGGAGAAAAAAGTAACATTTGGGCTGATTGTTTGAAACTTACATCACGAAAAATTCATGATATAAGAAACATATTTTCTTCTTATTGTAGCCTAATTAATGTTATCAACTCTTTTTGTGATCAGTCCTTCGAACGACAAGAAGTAAAATCATTTTTTTTTTATTACTAGAAGAGATCCCACGGCCTTCGTGGTAGATTTTCAAATAGAGGTAAAACGGATACTGCCTTATGACTTAACGCGAATGGCAAGCGTACGCACCTCGATGTAAGTATTTTGGATATTAATAATTAAACGGAATGTTACTCAAAGAAAACGTATTTGGTGTTTTGAACGCGTCATTCTACCGAACGTACAAGTCGGATCAAACACTCCCGCGAGTTTACTATTAAATTACTATCACCTTTTCAGAAAAAATGTCAAACATAATAAGCTTTTTTTCAGCTTTATGTAAATAGAAACACAGATTTTTATGCGGCAGTTTTTGTGCCCAATTTCATTTGGATAGATTCAGTAGCCTTTTATGGGTTTTGTTGCAGGTTTATGGTATTAAGATTTACACTGCTTGTAAAACACCCCTTGTGTTTGGCAAAGGAAAGTCATAGGGCTGGTCAAAACGATCTCCCATTGTATGGGCTTAAGACACTCTTTTTAATGAAAATTAACTTCACCCTGAATATGGACATTGATTTAGCCCCTTTTTCAAGAATCTGACACTTAGGACAATTGGGCTTTCAAATGTCAGGACTTGCTCTAAACATTCACTGCTCACATCATGACGATGACCGCATCGTTTGTTTCACTCTATGAGCTGTCACTAGCTTTCTTTATGAACATAATGGAAAAAATGCACAATACTGCGCTGTAAACAGAGATAAATAATGACACACTGGTTAAAATAGACTCAGTGATCCTTTTGCAAGTAGGTTATTACTTTTTGACTTCTCAAATTGCATGTGTGATTTGACTGGGAACATTGGGTTAGACCTTGTAAATTCCAGAGAAAATGAGTTCTTTTCCCTTTGATAGAAGCAGATATAAATTCACGGTATATATGAAAAAAAAAAGTTTTCTTCTTACTGTAATAATTTTTGTCAATTTTTGTGTATCTGGCCGGTCCTTGGAATGACAAGAAGTAAGTGATTTTATTCTTCTTTACACTGTTTGTTCAAAATTTGATGTGTACGAAGGAAGGCAATAGGGGCTGGTCCAAAGCGATCTCCCATTTTGAACAAATATGAGGAGTAGAACTGTAAGAGGTATTAAGAGGATTTTTTTTTCATTTTATTTTATATGCACGCTGATATATGTACAAGACTACCTTCGTGCGTGTGGTGCCTTCATTAGGTTACTACTCCTTTATTCTCCTACAAAAAGAACTAAAATACAAATAGAAATATGTCCAAAGTCTAATTCTGTCGACACTAAAAAAAAACAAAACAAATCCAGTTTCCTTAAAACTTTCAATGGCTGCTGTACCCCTCATATATTTTTTTCTTTAGGTGGATTGATCTAAGATTTTCATAATTGTTCTGAATAAATTTCACCAAAGGTGAGAGAGCGCCTGTTTTCCTTATGCATGCTGAACATTTTGAATTCTGAATATATGGTATTGAACATTTCGTTGAATATTTTTCTACGCCCATTGCTTTTAAAGAATTAACATGTCCATAAAATATCATTTTTACGTATGTATTTATGTATTTATTTATTTGTTTTTGTTAACAGCTATTTATTAGGGAAAAAATGTAGATTACTGGAGCACGTTTGGCGTAAAATGAAATGCTCTGGCTAGAATTGCAGAAAACAGAATTGTGGCAAAATTTGATATCATTTTCTGCCCACCCAATGAAGGGGATACTACAAAATTACTCGGGCCTAATCGAAAAAGAGCGTGCTAAGAGGAATATCATAAAATATCTGCCAGTCGGTCAGTCATTCCTTCTCCTTTCTTTCTTTTTTTCTTCTTTTTTGTCTTCTTCTTTTTCTTTATTCCATCTTTCTTCTTTTCTTTCTTTTTCTTCTCTTCCTCTTTCTATGCCTTCGTTTTCTTCTTTATTCTTTTTCTTCTCATTCTTCCTTCTTTTCTTTCTTCGTCTTCTTCTCTTTTTTTTTTCTTCCTTTTCTCCCTGTTCTCCTTGTTTTTCCATCTTTTTTCTTCTTTTTCTCCTTCTTTTTCTTCGTATTCTATTTTTTGTCTTCTTCTTCTTCCTTCTCCTCTTTCTTTGTGTTTTTTCCCTTCTTTTTCTTTTTCTCCTTCCTTCTTTTTCTTCGTATTATTCTTTTTCTCCTTATCTTTCTTCCCTCGCTTTCTTCTCTTCCTCCCTAACTTCTGTGGTCTTCTTCTTCCTTGTTTTTTCCTTCTTTTGTTTTCTTGCCTGAATGTTTAAGAACGAGACCGGAAGTCAGTCAATGGCCTCCATTAAGAGAACACGATGACCCATACACTCTCCTTGTACATTTAGTGCTTTGTTTCTTGAAGTTGACCATACTTCAACATAGCTTTGAATGAAAGGAATGCTACATGTTAAGAGTGTGAAAGTAAAGTTATGTACGACAGGGAGAGAATACTCCAGTCTTCGAAAGATAATTGTAAATAATCTTAGGAACTTACGTGCAATCCACTTCCCGATCGGAGTAGAGTTTCTGATGGCTCTCAGAACTCTGATGCAAGGCTTAGGATGATGACATAGATTAATGCTATTTAAGGTAAGCTAACATATCATTTATTTGTCCCCAAATAGAAAGTTCCTTCCAGATCTAATGAGATATAATAACAAGAAATTTGACACGTACATACACATAGATGTGAGTCATTTTCGTGAATATATTTTATATCGATGCGGGGGCGGGTGAGTGTATATTTTTTGTTATGGTTTGTTTTGTTTTGTATTGTTTTATCAGGAAAACCTTACATTGTGCAGCCTATGTAACTGAACCTCTGTTTGGCTTAACACACGATTATAAACTTCTGCTCACACATCGGCAAAGATCTGGCTTTGGCATTACAATGGCTGGAAGCCGTAGGTTCTGTAAAAGAAAACAGAGAGAGAGAGAGAGAGAGAATAATGTTTTTTTCGTTTCGTATCCATGTTGTGTTCGTGGCATTTAGTCTGCGGGAGACATGCTCGCGTTTGCTGGCATTAGAAAGAACTGAATATATTACAATGAGAGGAATAAAAACACAAAAAGTGCTAAGGGATCAGACTTAAGTTTACAGAGAACTCTAGTTTTTTCCTATAATGCCTGTGTTTTTGGTATCAGTGAACATAGACTTCGAATGTATGAAATTTGTTATTTATTATTTCAATTCGTAATAGAGTTTACCAATAACCAGGGAAATCCCATCGACCCATATCCTTAACCTTGCCTCGTCCATAAGTCTGTCTCACTTGTCACTTCTTGGTTTGACCCTGTTACGATGGGTAGGAAATATATGACAATAATATATACACTCTTCGCCGTGAGCCCATTGAACCTAGGTGCCCTTCAGATAATACTAGTAGTTAGTAGGGTTGATGATTAAATGACGTAAGAAAACTCCTGACGTGCTTCCACGTTGAGTTGATGTTGTTTTTGTAATATCTTGCCTTGCGAAATCGTGTGTTCTACTATTGTTTAGGACTATGAACGAACAGGCAGCACAGGGCTAGTCTTGTAAAAATGGAAACCTATATAACAAAACCAAACAGAAAATGGACAAAGTACAATAATATTTTCACTCCCCCTACATGCGGTTGTTTCTAATTGCCGGCTAAATAATTGCCGGCAGGGAAAGGGAATAGGAGTGGGGAGGAAAGAATGGTGTGCTTGGGAAGGGGGAGGAGGGAACAGTTTGATTCCAGAGGTGGATAATTGCTGCTCAGAATAGTCATCTCAGCTATTAATGGCGGCTTCCGATCAGTATCATTGGTTTAATGGCTGTGGAGCCCGAGTGCGAACACTCGCGCACACACGCACGCGCAGTCAGTCACATTCTGTTACTTGTGGTGACTAGGTGGAATATGAAAGCCATTAGTCTGGACAAATAGAGGGAGAGAAAGAGAGAGAGAGGGGGGGGGGTAGGATTGGGGGAGAGGAATAAATGATGGTGTAAATATATATTATGTCCAAGGTTGTGTAATATGAGTTGTTACGAGTGTATAACTCTGTGCTGGGTGTGAGCTTGAGGGTGTAACTGTTAGCGAAGGGAATGCTCGAAAGAAAGATGGAAGGTAATTGGGTTCGTAGATTAGTTCTCCATTTATGTTTTACATTCTCTCTTTATCTCTTTTCCTTTCTCTTTCTTTCTCACACACATATGCACACACGTTGTCTTTCTCTCTCTCTTTCTCTTTTCTCTTTGTCCTTTTTCACACGGTCAAAGTTCACGCTTTCTCCTCGTTGTCTTTATCATTATCATTATCTTTCTTCTCTCTCAGTTTTTTCTCTCCCTCTTTCTTTTTTTCTCTGGGATCGTTCTGACGTACTTCTCTCTTTCTCTCTCTACATATGATATAAATTCTTTTCCTTTTCATGCGGTCCCTCCCTCTTTTTTTTTTTTTTTACACTGCCTTTCGCTCTCAATTCATTCTTTCTCTCTATCTATTCTTTTTCCGTTCTCTCTGCCTCCCATTCTCTTACTGTCAATTTCTCTTTTTTCTATTTTCCTTTCACTCTCTCTCTCTCTCTCTCTCTCTCTCTCTCTCGCTTTCCCTCTCCCTGAATCATTCTGCATTACATTTACACACAAATGTATACATACTGACAGAGATGGACACGCGTATTAATATTTTAACGTTTCCATTAGATCCAGTGATTCAGGCATACCATCACACTGTGGGGCAGAGACCGAGCCTAGAATTGGAACTATTCTTATTGTTGCTATTATTACTATTGTTAGCATTATGATTAGGCGCTATGTGAAGTATACAGACTTGTTTCAATAGACAAATTACACGTTATTATTTTTATTATTATAATTATTTTACTGGAATGTGTTGAAAGAAGACCACAAAGGCTGCCAACCGATTACCGATACGTTGTAAAAAACAAAACAAAACGAAACACAAGCACATACACACATGCACACACACCGATGAATAAGGGGAAAAAAATACATATGTTCCAGTTTTATAAAAATCTTCATGATTCTTGGTCAGGGCAAACAAAAAAATGTAATTTAAATAGGGTAAAGCGTTTGTGTTTTATATTGAACATTAGTCATGGAGAGTGTTCATGTAGGAGCTAGAATTGCATCATGTTTATGTTTACAACAAATAGCAATATTATTATTGTCCCACGGCCGTCAGGACCTCTTGTAAGTCGCTGCACTCGAACAGAGATATCGAGAGTTGAATGTGATAACAGAGATCTTTTTATATTTGCAGAGACTGAAAGAATATTCATCTTTGAATAAGAAAATATTGCTCTTTTGGGGCAGATTATAAGTGTATCAGGATGTGTGAGATGAAAGTATAATTTATCTGCCAAGCTGTTCATTTAAGCGGATTTTTCTTCTGATTTGAGCTGGTGCTGATTGTTGCTTGTCTCTTCAATTCATAGTATCTCTAGCTATAGTCAAACCAGCTCAGAATGCTTTTTTTTTCCATCACATTATCATCATTATTATTGATGTTCTTGAAATTATTGTTATCATCGTTGTTGTTGTTGTCTGTAGGGAAGTGATGGGGAAATGGGGCTCCAAAGTTAAATGAACAGCAGCCTTAAATATTTCATCTTTTTGGAATGAAACCCCCTTCTAAAAAGTTACATTTTTTGCATATTTTTTCACTCATGAGGCGTTATTTTGGTACAAGGCCCACTGGGAGAATTTGGCCATGAGTAATTCTGGCATTGTCTGTAGGTGATGAATTTCCATCAATATTTTATTTGTAACATGCATTCCACGAGGCAGGCATACACATACAGACTCACACATACACCGTAGGAACGAGAATCCCCGTGTGAATAAGGAACTGCCCAACTGTCTTCTTTAGCATGATATCCTGGAACCAATTATTGAAGATAAGTTAATTTGTTTGGCCTCCTTCCTTTTTTTTTTCTTTTCGAATAGATAATGATACATGTAGTGCATCATCTTCATTTTATAAAAATATCTTAAAATATAAGACGACTGTCCATCAAGCACATTTTAAAAAAGCAACAACAACAACAACAAAAAACTATTTGAAGAACTTGATGTTAAACAAATTGATATCAACAGCCAAATTTTCGAACCCACTTCGTTCTTCGTCAGGATAATAAAGAAAATAGAAATTGTGAATAGAATTTTGCTGTATCATCATCATCATTATCATTTTGCTGGAGTGTCTGAAAGATCACAAAAGCTGTTAACCGGTACTGAAAAGTTTTAATAAAAAGGCTACAAATATGAAGAAGACACATCAATTTCTAAATTTCCGACATCATCATCATTTATTTAAACGTCCTGAATTTCAAGACATTAGGCTGTTAACCCGTAACCAACTCAATGCATTAAAATAAACAACAACAAATATGGAAAATTAATTCAGGCAAGATAGAAAAAATGTAAAATGGAAGTAGGGCACTGCGGTGTCTATATAAATTTATAGGTTAAAAAATTGAAAGTGAAGGCCTGCACATCATCATCATCATCATTTTACTAAATATAACACGACTGTCCAAACGGCAACCAATCAAACAATTCAAAAAAAGCAAATAACATATACAAAGAACTTAATATTGATGTTAATCCTCTGCCAAATTTTTCACATCATCATCATTATCATCATCATTTTACGAAAAATATATATGACTGTCCAACCGGTAACTAATCGAACAATTAAAAAAAGCAAATAACATATACAAAGAACTTAGATTGAATATTGTTGTTAATATTCTGCCAAATTTTCGAGCCCGCTTGGCTCTTCGTCGGGGCAATAATGAAAACATCATTATCATCATCATCATCATCATCATCATCATCACCACCAACACCACTGCCCGTTAATTTTCTCAATGTGTATATAACGACCTTAACCTGCATTTAATGTGATCTTGTAGCAGTTTTAATTTATCGACCACCCCTTCCCTGAGTAACTGCTCTTCCATTATCTCCGCCTGAAATCGGTGGTCAACCACTCAACTCTCTGTCCTTCTATCTGCTATTCTACAACATGTCTGATGATCTTTCATCTTCATTGTGGCCCTCACCTATTCCTTGATTTTTTTTTTTTATCGATATTATAGATGCCCATTTGGACGTGAAGTTACCAATCTCTTCCGACCCTCTCTGTCCTCTTCTACTCTCCTGGACTCTGCCAATCTCATTCCTGTCTATTCTTGCATGTCAAGTTGTCTTGTTACCTCTTCCCCCCTCCCCCTGCTCCCATCTCTGCAGCTTCCTCTGACTATGCCTTACAAGACAGGTTTTTTTTTTCACAAAACTTAACCATCGAACACAAATGACCGTACCAGTTCAATTTTCGTTTTTTTTTTTTTTTTTCGCTACTGATGCTTCGCCCTGATTTGCTCAGACGTTTGATTCCGTGATCCTTCGCCTTTTTAAGTCTTGATCATTACCAGCCATTGTTATTTGAGAATCCCAAACAGCAAATTAAGATTTGAAGCTGTCTTTTAATATCCGAGTGAGATCGAGGGAAATCAACTTCACTTCACCCCACAAAAAAAAAAAAAGAAAAATGCGAAAAAAACACACACAAAAACTAGGCACTCAATCCAGCTTTCACAATCATTTTTAAACATACACAGACACATTCATGAAAATCTACATACAAAGCTGCATAGAAAAAAAAAAGTCAAACAAACTCAGGTCTGACGGTAAACAAGAGAAAAGTTCTAATGGTTTCTTTTGTTTTTAAAAAGAAATCCATTTTTTAAAATTTAATTTCGCTTTTGGTTTCTTTCTTCACATTTGTTCACGCAACAGTTGTCTGCTACATTAACGCTCAGGCGCTGGTTTCTCTTTTCTGCCTATTTCTCTCGTTCACACATACACACACACATACATACACAGAGTCACTCTATCTTTCTCTCACTCCTACTATTTCTCCCTCTATCGTCATTATCCTTTCTATACCTCTCTTTTATTCTCTCTTTCTCTCTCTCTCTCTCACACACACACATCATTTAAATCTTTCCATAAGTCACGCGGCAATATATAATATTCTCTTTTTCTTTCTATCTGTCTGTCTGTTTGTCTGTCTCTCTCTCACTCTCATCCGCACGCACAAACACACAAACACACACACACACACGCACTCACAAAAATCATTTGAATCTTTTATCCAAACTCAGGCGCTAACATGCAGTTTGCAAACATACAACGCAAACTCTTTGCGCATGGTTGAGTCCAAATTGAAATACCGAGATCTGATTGCACTAATTTCAGTATTTCATTCCGAATGTGACATTTCTCGACATTTCAAGGGCTTTGCCAGCCTTTGGGAGACAGTGGTTTTCAAGCTGTAGAGAAGGTGGGATCTACATTATTTTGTTTTTGATAGTGAAAGGGAAAAACAAAACAACATTTCAATGGCAGATATAAAAGAAATATGGACTGCGTTTGACATTTTGATTTGTTTATTCTTTAAGACATCATTGTTAATGTGTTTTTGTTTCTTGTATATGTAATTATGTGACTCTCTGTGTGTGTGTATGTATGTGTAGGTGTGGGAGGGAGAGAAAGAAAAATTCACAGATGAGAAGGAACGGGGAAAGAGAAAAGGAGGATGAAGAAGAGAACTAAAAGCGGGAAATTGAAGATAGAAAGAACGAAAAGAAGGAACGGACAAAATAAACACAAGAATAAGAAAAACGGAAGACAAAGGACAGGAATGTAAAACAAATGAAGCGGCTAAATGAAAGAAAGGGAGAAAATAAAGAAAAATGCAAGAGGGTGAGTGAAGAGGAAAACAGAGAAAGAAGGAAAACAAGGTAAAAAAGAAAAACTTAATAGAAAGGATCAAAGAGAGAGAGAGAGAGAGGGGGGGGGAAGAGGAGAGAGAGAGGGGGAGGGGAAGAAAACACGAGAGAACGGAAGAAAAACTGGTTACATAGAACAAAGACCTGTTTCTCATAATCTGAGGGCCTAATTATCAAGTCTCACTCTCCTCAGTCGCTAATTTGTGGCTTGAATGTCATGCCGGCCGCGTAACGGCTGGACTCGCATAGTCTTTGTTATGTCGTGAGAACCGGTGTGTGCAACTTATATACACCAGCCTGTCCCTTCCTCCTTTGCACTCCTTCTGTATGTGTGTCTACGCTTTAACACCATCTCTAACCTTACAATGCTTGGAAGAATGAAAAAAAAGAAAGAAAGGGAAAAAGAAAGAAAGAAGACAAAAAAGAAAGAAAGAAAGAAAAACCAATCAAAGGAAAGAAATAAAGGAAGAAGAAAAAAAGAAGGAAAGAATGAAGAAAGAAAAAAGAGACAGAAAAAAAAGAGAGAAAGATAAATCAGTGGTATGATAGATGTTGATAAAGAGCAGACAGCAAATAATGGAGAGAAAGACAGAGAGAGAACTAGAGAGAGATGGGAGGAGAGTGGAGACAGAGATGGTAAGACGGAAAGAAAGAGAGAGGGTGTTCAAGTGTTACAGAAAGAAAGAGGAGAGGATACATAAGAAAAAGAGAGTGAGAGCGAGAAAGCAAGTGACTCAAAGAGGGAGAGAGAGAGAGACAGAGAGAGAAGATTAGGAGATGGAGAGAGAAAGAAAAGAACAGCGACCTAGCACACAGATCTGTATTAATTATAGTTGGACTATAATGATGAGGTCTCCAAAGTTAATAATTGTTCACTGAATTCTTGCCACTTAATGACTACCTTACATAACCATCCACTAGCACCTAAAACGGCCTGTTTGAGATATATACATGTTATTAATCCTGTCTTTTATCTCCTCTCTCCTCCCCCCCACTCCCAGATTCCTTCCCTGCCTTACGATTGTATCTGGAACATGACCAGATCTCCTTCCACTCTACCAGCAGCTATATTGCCAGCATCAACAGCATCAGTACCAGTATCATTATTTCATATATAGAAATGCTTTGGATTTTAACAAACTGCCGGGGGGTAGTTTGTTAACTTCATTGAAACAAATAAACAGCAATCTGGAGCTGAAAAATCAACGTTAAAAATCAAAAAATTCATGGAACCCGCCACTTGTTGGAGTCCATTTGGCTCTTTGTCTTGATCATCATCATTGTTATCATTTTATATAAATAATGTCTTAAAGTGTTAGACCTACTGTCTGCCGGCAACTAAATTAATACACTGAGAGAATCAAACAACAATCTGTAGAACTTGATGACGTACGAGTGAAAATTTGAATAAAGAGGTATTTCTGGCCGAATTTTGGAACCTCTTGGCTACCTTCCTTCTCCCTCTCTCTCACTCACTCATCATCGTTATCATCGTCATTGTTGCTGGGACAAATGTTAGGATGCCACGCAAGAAACAGCAGTCAACGATCTCCATTGTTTTCTGTCTTCTGCTGTTCACAGCGATGTTTTGTCAGTCGGGTTACAATAGAATGTTTTGGTAAGGTGCAGCTTAATCCGCTTAGATCGAGACACTATTTCAGTTGTTAGTACAAGTACACGTGTCTTAAAAGTATCGGAAGCTAAAGATACTAATCGACATTCTTACGTTCAATTGACAATAGGTAGTAATCAGACTGATGAAAGTCTGGAAGTGGTTCCACTTAACAATCTTCTTGGAGGTCAATGTAATTGGAATTTTAGTGGCCTAGTTAAAACTCGGTATTATATGCCCTCCTGTTCAATATAATGACCCCTTTTTTTCTGAAATCTAGAGCAGTGCTTCCCAACGTTTTTGCACTCGCGACCCCTGACCCAAAATCTTGAAACCACGCCCCCTCTCTGCTATCAGCAGCTTGATTTACATTGTATTTTCTGTCATGGAGAGAGAAAGAAACATCTAACGAAAAAAATTTGCTCGAGAATCCTATAATTGTTTATTAGCAAACTAGTGTCATCTAATGACATTGAACTGCTGTAACACGTTTTCTTCTTTATTTCTTTTTTTTCCCCACCGAAAAAAATATGCAAGAGCATGAAAAATCTAATTGATGAGTTGAAATCAATTTTATTTCAAGCCACCTCTAACACGGCTGCACGACGCCCCTGCCAAAGCTTCCCATCGGTTGGGAACTCCTGATCTAGAGGATTGATTTTAAGTTTGGATCTAGACTTTCGGGATTTCTATATCATTATTAGGTTTATTAGGAATATATTATATAAGTCAAATGCTTTTTGTTGCAGCATTCGATATAACGATATATTAAACATGCATGCTATCAATTTTATCTTTTTACAACTTTGATTATATTTTAAACTCTTAAGTCCGCCTGAACCAGACAGAGCCGGGACTAGAGGGGGTGGAGGACTGGGGGATGGACTAGAGGTGGGGTCCATACTTGCCTCCCTAGCTTCACACAGATTTGGGTGGGGGGGGGCAGACTATTCCCTTCCCCATGTTATATTTGTATTTAAGCATGAATGTGGATTTGAAAAATAGGACCCGGCAAGAGGAGAATCAGGCCAGGAGGTTTTTATTTATATAGTACATTGTTATATTATCTAATCTGAGCCTAAGCGGAACATCAGCAAAGCTGAGCCGTGTGGGCTCGCGTGGGGAGAAAAGCCATCACCTCCCCGCGTGGTATCCGCGGCCATCTCTGGCTGTGACCGTCAGGCCAGATCTTTTATATATGCGGGTCGGAAAGGGCGGGAGTACCCATAAGACCTTCCCAGAACCCACCCAGGGGGAAAATTATTCTGAGACCCGCATGTATTGTCTACACATATTTCCTTTTCCTTCTTTTTCCCCTGAGCCTGCAGATGCATAACATGCATAGTCGTGATTGGGCAGGGATTAACCCGTAAGGACCAGTAAATTCGCCGAGTGATAGTTGAGAACGAATGTGTGTGTGTGCCTGTGCCATGAAGTACGCGGCGGTGCGGAGGAAAGTCATTCTCTTCCCGCCGCTCCCCCCGTGGACAGGAATAATTGTAGTAAAATTACTTATACTTCTAATTTCCTTTCTTTTTACTCCATGCTTTTTGATACTTTTTTTTCTACATTCATTCTTTGTCTCTCCTTAGCAGCTTTTCTATCTGCACCTAGCCTCCTTTCCTATTCTGACTTATCGTCTCTCCGCTTTCTCTATGGTCTCTCCGCTTTCTCTCTTTTCTTGCTAAGTGCACTGAGTGCACTGCTGAAACTGGTACAGAATTTCATTTTCTCAGGGGCTGTGTCATTTAGAATGACTGGATCTGTAATACTCTATTTCCATTTCAAGGATTTTAGGTCTTCCACTGTGTAAAACCTATAAAAACCAGCTCTTTCGGTAATGCTGCCTAATCCATCCGTCTGCTCCTCCATCTAGCTATGCGTATGGAATTCGAAAGTATCTGCATAGTTACAATCCTCCTGCTATCTTCACAATGTCCACCGTAGTACACTTTGACAAAATGCGTTTTTCATTACTGTTTAACTATTTTCTCACCTGTTCCAACCCACGTTCGCACATCAGTAAAATACAACTCATTGTATCACCTCATTGTCTAAAAACACACTGTCTGTTAAAAGAGAGATCATAAGCTCGGCGATCCTCTCGAAACAGCGTCCTCAAGAAGAAGGCTTTTATATCAAAGTTTGTGAGTACTGCATAGACGTTCTTTTGCTCGT
>JBCEWB010633309.1:0-17760 GCA_039654565.1 Peronia peronii
GTCCAACATCTTGTTAAAGGTGGAAGTTATAAAATTGAAATACCAAAAACAAAATTAATCTGGACCTGGGTTTGCATAGCTATGACTAGAAGCCTGTTTACATTGAAAACTGTCAAATATTGCAGATAAAACATACAAAACTCATCAACTGAAAATCACTTACAAAAGTGCAGCTCTCAAGCAGGAGACAAGTACCACCACATTTGCTCACAACAAGGATGCCACCTAGCCCAACTATTTCTACAAAACCACATGGGAATTTTCATCGCTGTGTGATATTCCACACAGGTGAAGTGAAACCATTTAAACATTGTTCACACAGTATCATTTTCTCTTCTCCATCGTCAACTTGTCTGCAGTTACCACAATGATAAATTCCTTCTTCCTTCCTAGCTTGAAAACCCCTCATCAATAAATCCGAAGCTGTTGGTTCAAATAATGACCGAATAATTTCAAAATTCGCTGATTTGTACATAACACTGTCATCAAAATCGGTACAATGCTTAAGGTCATTAACAGTTGCAACAGCTGGCATTACAGCAGAATTATATACAGAGCTGACAAGTATTTCCTGATTGTAGTGATACCAAGAGTCTCAAATTTGGAAGGACATATTCTCCGCCGTTTTCTTGTAAAATTTTGCCTATTGCATGGTCTGTCACGAGCATTAACTATATTTAAACATAGTGAGGATATAAGTCTGGAAATTTCACCCAAAGGATTGGTTTGAACCATCTCTACTGGGTCTGGGTGCGGAGAAGAGCTTGTAGAAAGGGCACTCACATGAACGGGTTCAATAAAAGTAGAAGCAGTGGCTGAGTGAGAAGACGAACCTACAAAAAAGGCACCCACATGAACGGGTTCAATAAAAGTAGAGGCAGTGGCTGAGTGAGAAGACGAACCTGCAGAAAGGGCACCCACATGAACGGGTTCAAGAAAGGTAGGAGCAGTGGCTGAGTGAGAAGACGAACCTACAGAAAGGGCACCCACATGAACAGGTTCAATAAAAGTAGAAGCAGAAGTTTCTGGCCTTTGCCATGTCCTCAGAATATTTTTTAAAAATGTCAATTTCTCAAAGAATTTTATGGCCCAAGGACTGTGAGATAATTGGTGATGTCAGCGCAGAGAGATTTTGACATTTTATATCTGCTTTCTTGGGTTTTATAACTGAACCTGTCACTGACACATGTACATACCATGCTGCTGCTCACAATAATAAGCTAAAGCTTGGGCACTGTCTTTCTGAAACGGAACGGAATGGAATTAAAGATTCCTCAAAAACTTCTAGCTCTATATGTGTGCATAATGCAAAAATGTGCCGACATAGCAATGTCATATGGATATGGAAACTACATGAGCAAGTTTCTGATCTAGTCCTGAAGCTTTTTTCATTAAATGATGCCATGTAATGTGAACCAACTTCATTAAAAGTATACCAATTTTTTTGACTCAGCAAGAACTGTGATATCACAATGTTGGCAGCAAATGTGGTCAAAGTTTGCCTAAATAGTTGGCTATTTTTGTCTGCATCTCCGTGGTGATAACAAAGGCTGTTTGCCTTGTTGAGTTGAGTCCTTTTAGAGTTAGATATCTTAAAAGCATCAAAAACAAAGCAGTGTTCGAACAGCACTAGACAGACTCACTTTTTCATTCATGAAGGGTTTTATTTTAGAGTGATAACTCTCTAAGTGATTCGTGGCAGTTGCATGCAGTTTTATGATATCAATATTCTGGTTCGAAGCCCAAAGATATGGTTTCGACCACCAGTTGGTCTGAAAATAAATCGTAATAAATCGTCGGAAAATAAGTCGTAAATGTGGAACAATTTGTGTGATGAATAAGCCTATCAAACTTCTCTCCTGACTCAGTATAAAACTGTGATGAGAACATATCAAGCGCAGGCTGAACTGAATCAGAGGGAAAATCTTTTTGTAAAAATTGCTTCACATCCTGTTGAATGTGAAAATGGTAAATACTGATACTGACTCCTGGAAATACTGTCCTCAGAGCAGCCATTTCTGCCATGTCTTTATCAATCATGAAACATTTAATATATTATGGTTTGTCTGTTTAGAAAAAGCTTGGAGGCATTATTGTAAAGAAAATGTACCCTCCTTCCTCATGAAGGCATGCATCACAGGGATGCCATGGCCTTCTCCATCCAAAACCATAGCTGTTAATAAAGGATATAAATAATGGTTTGTTTTATACACTGAATCCAAAATAATAACTTCAGGGGAAGAGCACAACATTTCTCTCATTGCAGAAGTCTGAAAATACAAAAGCATCAACTCCCCACTTTCATTTTCAACATATCCACCAGCACCAACAATTTCACTGACAATATCGTCACACACATTCACATCACTTTCTGGCCCTTTCAGTTTTTGTTTTAAATTATATAGATCTTTAGGTGACAAAGCCATTCTGTGCCTTGTCTCAAGCAGCTGGCGAACTTCTGATGATTTAAAAGATTTAGAGGTTGCCAAGATGCCTGTGGTCTCATCAACCGATATTCTCCTGTTCTCAGGATAGAGGGAGCATATCTGTAGAAATAACGTAACCATAAAACTAACACAGTGCCAAAGTTTCTTTGGAAATGGATATAAGAATAGGCTTATGAAAATTTTTACAAGTGAAAATAAAGAGGGAGGGGAACATGTGGGCAACCAAAGCACTTTTTTTTTTTCAAGTGGGAAAAAATGCAGGCGCTAAAATTCACAACGACACTTCAAATTACACATGTACCTTTTTTATATAATGCATGGGTGTTGGGGCACACAGGATATAATACTACATATTATAACATTGTTTGGATACATTAGTTAGGCATGGCAAGCAAAGGCAAAACATGAAATCTGACAGTTCAAAGTCTGCATCAGAATTTCAGCCCAGACATGCAATGGAATCTGAAATAAAGGAAGCTGGATCAAAACTGGGTCCACAAGCACCCTACTAAAAGCCAATAATTTTATACCAGAATCCCGCTTCGTCTAAAAAAAGTGTCAAGGTACAAAAGTATTGCAAAAATAACAATAATTATGATAAAATTGGGTATCTATAATAATAATAATAATAATAATAGAATAATAGGCATGATAGAACATAAATAATACTATAAAACTTGGCAACTCTGTATTTATAATAATGGTAATATTAATAATATAATGCAAAGGAGGAGGGAGATACTACCAGTTCTAAAAAATCACATGAGTGGAAAATTCTTTCAAGAAACTTTTTCTAAACTCTCAGTGTAACAAAACAAGAATAATAGAAACATACTGAAGAAAATATCTTAATTAAAAACAAAGTTTAAACATTTACGCAAATTTGGTATCTTTTCAGACTAATACTTCAATTGTTTTACATTATTTACATATCTTTGTGTTCTCTTATATGTATTATAGAATCCATGTCATCTCACGATCCCTTATTATTTAACCTTGAGCAAAGCTTACTATTAAAAAAAAATAATTTAAATATATCATATAAAATTTAAAAACATATAATTTAATAATTTTGTTTAAATAGTAATGCCTTAGTCAATGTAGATCTGACACAGGCTGTGATATATTTCATGGACCAATGATTCACAAAATTCTCATGTGACATCTGTTATGTTTATTTCTTTTAAACTGTCTTGAAAAGTTGATAACAACTTATCTTTTCATATATTCTGCATACTTATCAATGTGATACATTCTGGAAACAATTCAGTAACTGAGGTCAATTGCCTATGGATTTCTAGCATAACTGTCATTACATTTGTGTCCCTACAATCCATCCTTGTTGTTTCGTTTTATTTCAACAAATTTCAGTGTAATTTTTTATTTACCAAGCAACTCATGGATAATCAGAGAGAGTTCCTTTTGTTGTGAATTACGGTTACGGTTTTCATAAGCTTTTCAACCTTCTGGCATGGTGATGGAGCAGCTATTACAGTCTTTCAAACCCAGAATCCACTGAAGCCAGATACAGATGTCACATTACCATGTAAGTATGGTATTAAAAAAAAAATCATATTTGTAAACTGCTAGTTGATTTAGAAAGAAGCAGAAAGGGAATGGAATTTGGAACTGAAACAAAATTCCCAGAAAATTCTACCATGCACATCCTAGCTTTGAAGATGAATAAATTTTGATGAAGCAGACTCAGAATTTAGTGAAACTGTTTCACATGGTTCATCTCACAATATTCACAAGAACAGTGTCACAAAATAAAAACTTGTCTTAAGTCGTGATTATTTTTCCAGTAAGCTGTGAGCAACGTCAGCTCATGTCACTAACTGATTTAAATACATATATTGAGTGAATGGATGGTAGTGAGCTAGAGAGAGACTCATAACATACAAAACGAGTTGCTAAAAGTTTGTTCTGCACTAACCTCTGTTTGCAGAAACAAATCAGCTACCACTCCTGTATCATCACTGATTGTATGAGAAATATGAGGGAGCATAGAAAGTGAGAAGATGCCCAAAAAACACTTTGAAGTGCAATAACTGAAGCAGCAAAGAAAGACAGGAGCTCCGGCACAGGAAAAGCTGACCCAAGAGCAGGTGGATCAGCACAGGAAACAAGTGCGAGATTGTGTGTCAAAGTCAAAGTGATTAAAGAAAAAACTGATTGCTGCATTATCACCACTGGGAATAACTTAGCTCTCAAATTTAAAGTTAACCACACTCTTCCTAAAAGTATAAGTGCACAGCTTATTGTGTGAAAAGTGTGATTGCCCCAATAAAGAGCCAAGTGGGCTCGAAAATTTGGCCGGCGATATTAGTTTATGTTATTATCTAATTACTATGTTCTTCATATTGTTTTTCCACTTTTCTGATGTATTTAATTAGTTGCCAGTGGATAGTCGTCTTAATTTTAAGACATTTTTCATAAAATGAAAAGCATGTTCAAAAACATGATGATCTTTTTGCGTCAGTTAACAAAAAAAATGACTAAAGTTTCCTAGCTTCTTTAAAAAATATCCATGGAAGATAATATACCTTGAGCTCTTGGCAGTTGAGTAATTCATGAAGGCAGCATACCAAACATTTGATCTGAGTTTCTCTTTCATAGACTTTGCATGGTAACTGATGCAACATTATTTGATAACTGATGCAACATACTCAATAATAAATCATTCTGTTGACTCTGGTGAGTGTTATATGACTAACATTGTTAAAAATGCTCAACTGTTATGCCATTTTAATTTTCGTGTATATTCCGTTTATTGTGTTTGTCACATTTCAGTATTCAGATGACACAGTGCTAGTTTCATTTCTGAAAATTCTACTACCAACACCAGTAATTATTTGCGTTAGTAGCATTAGTTTTAGAAGTTGGAATTGTATCACTCTATGAGACATAATGATATATAATTGAAGAGTGATTACACGTATATTCAGAACTCTAGGTTGTTCATAATATAATAATACAATTTTTTGAATATTCATAATACAAGTTACATAATATAATAATACACTATTCTGAATATTCATAATGCAAGTTACCTAATGATTAAACAATTAATATATTTTCATTTGCCCTTCAGAAGGCCTAAATCAGCTGGAGAAAAAAGAAAAAAAAACATGACTATAGAGCTCACATATGATGCGTGAGGAGAAAAGATAACAGATGAAAGATAAAAACAAAAAGCAGCAGGGAATAAGGCAATTTAAATGGTCTCAATAATCTCAAGATAGAAAAGCGAGGTGAACAATAAGAAAAGTAAAAACAATAAAGAATTTCAGGTCAAAAGCAAAATCCCCATGACATGCAGTCAGCCACTATTACTCTATACCTTGTGTGTCAGCATTTGGAATCAAGCTGGCACTTTAAAAGAACAATGAAGGGAGCAACAGGAGTTCTCCCAAAAAGCCAACAAAAGTAGGATGTGTAGTTAAGAAACTACCAAACACATCTGTAACTCAATTCAAGAGAAACAGAAGAAAAGAAAAAGAAGCTTCAGAAATTGACAGGATTGTACAGCAATTCTATGACAATGACATGGTTTTCAGGCAAAATGTGAAGGTAGATTGTGAATCATCGATTGCAGAAAAACAATCACTTATCGACTATAACAGAATATAGTCATTTTCTTGACAATGAATAATGATTCTCTGATCTCCATGGCTGTGTGAGCCTGCTGCTTTGAGGTGCCATTGGGTAGACTGTAAATTCTGCAAATCTTAATCTGTAAATTTTTTGTTAATTACATTAGGACACTTAATAATATGATCTGCATTATTTTGTCTGCAAAATTATTACCAAAATTTGAAGAGTGTTGCATCAGTTAACAACATGTGTTGCGTCAGTTATCTCTAATTGTTTGATCTAAAAAAAAATACCAGTGTACAGTTTTGAAATTTTGTGCCTCATTTGTTTTCTATGACATGTTTCAAGAATGTAGAAAAAGAATCGGAACAAAAAAAGAACTCCATAAGTTACATATATTTGAAAATGCAATTTGTGTGATTTCATTTTTCATTTTGTCCGTGTTGTGTCAGTTACCAATCTTATCAGTCTGCTATCAAGTAACTAACCGATGGATAAGAAAATTTTAGTATTGTGTTAAAAGGCATTGATGTTCAAAGTCATGACACACAACCCTGAGCTTGTCCCTTCTCAGACAACTATACAACTTAAATTTAACCCCTATGAATGTTGCGTCAGTTACCTGTGGAATTGCCCATTCATGCTCACTCAAACGAAATTTGGGTTTATCTCTCTCGACATTTTTCTAGAGGTATTATCACTGCCTATAAATAAATAATTCCTTCTTTCTTCATAAAAAAAACAAAAAAACAAAAGCACCTTAGGAAGTCTGTCTTGATAACAGCGGAGTCCCAGTGCTTCTTTCATAGCTAATGCTCGATCTTTGGCTATCTTTCTGTTCCTTTTCTACTGGTGTCTTATAAATTTCCTATTGACTGGTTGGTACAATTTTGAATTCTGCTGCCAATTGTGTGCCACTGATGCTGTGATGTTCCAGGAACGCTTTGTCCGTATTGTTGTGCGTATCTTGACTGTTCCTTTTGACAGGCGTGCACACAACAGCTGAATGTTTTCATGGGACCATGACTCTCTGTAAGACCAATGGTTGTCCCTTTGTTTTCAGCGCACTATTCTTTGGTAGGGACAGGCCTTTAGTTTTCTTTTATAAAGTTTCAAATAAATGAGAGAAGTGAGCAACCATTTTTCATCACTTGTCAGAGGCCTGTCTTTAGCATTGTTATGAGTGTCACAAGTTCTGGCATATAACTGTTTGATCTGTGGTGATGCCACATATTTACTAGTTGAAGTTGAAGGTTTCAGAAACCTGGAGAGTGTCGAAGAATGGACAGGCATGAAGTCACTGAATAAGGCACTGGGATATACTGGTAAAAGTGTTCTCTCCATCTGTTTTATCATAAGATATTTCTTCAGTGCTCGCTGCGCCATCCACCTCCACACATCATAATCTCAGTTGTATACCACGAGTACGTACAGAATGTGTTGGGATGTTTTAGAACTATCAAAAGTATGCCACATGTTACTCCTGTATTAAAGCAATTTGACAGCTACTTTAAAGGCAATATCACTTTGTCTCTCCTTGATTTATGGCTGAGATAGTCCTAACTGGAAAAGACTGAAAGGCCTAAAAAACTTAACCTCTCCTTGACATTTCTAATAACTGAGAGACAAGTTTGGTATGTATATTTAGACCAGAGCGGGTCCTTTCTTTGTCTTCTTTTTTTAATCAACAGCATTTAAACAAAATGAATGCCTTTTTCACTGTCTCACAGAAACATTTTCTGCTAAGTAGATATTTATTTCTGAGTCATATCCTTATAGCTTAAACTAAACTTTGAATGCACTCACTAAGGCCATAAAGTTGGCTATTGGTCAATTTCTGAGCCACCGAAAAAATTTGCCTGTACGCGGCTGTTCTGCCTGATGATAAATGGACTTGAAATACACAAACACAGCTCCAACTAAAAGTCACCCATTTTAGGGGTTTTGTGACGTTGTGTAATGAAAATATATTTCCAAACCATCTTTTTGTCTCATGAACTTCACTTGTTCTTCAATAAGCACAATAAATTTTCAACCGAGTCAAACTTCACATTTCTTTTTTGCTTGTTCAAGGTTATCATATTTGTCTTGTGCTAATTTGTAACATCCATTCAGCAGCTGATTTCTCATTTATGGATTGCGACAGAAGTAACATTTTACGTCAACAGAAACAAATGGATGGACAACCAATACAATAACTAAGTGATTCAAAATTTAAATTTTGGACAAACTGCTGTGATGAAATATGACCAAAAAAATCATTGGAATGTAACATCTGTAACTCTGGAATTGTCCTGCAAATATTATACATGCACTTTTTTCCTGAACTCTTGATCAGAGGCCATGGTTTTTATTTAGCACAGAAAACGCATTTTGCAATAGTGATGATCTACAACTTTGAGAACAATAAATGGTGCATTCCATGTTATGTGTGTCACTATTTTTCTCTAATTTCAATCAAACTATGGCATGTAGACTTAAAATTCTGAATGTTTATTATATATCTTTATCTTTAAATGTTAAAGTAATGGTTCAGCTTTGCTGAGAAAAAGGTGCTGAGGTGTGGCATGCAAGCTAAGATTTTTGCAGTCTCTGAAAGTCAGCGTTATGGATGTCCCGTCACCCTCTGAATTAAATTTTTTAAACTTCAAATGTTCTATCTGGAAATTCTCTGAATAACATCAAAATGACAGAGTATATATATGTAAAGGTAGACAAAAAACCAACCAGTGACGCAGATAACGTTATGTGTGTCACCAGCTGTTTTCTCCTCTCTGATAAAAGACTGTTCAAAAATTCCTTTTGATTGGAGGAAAGCTATCTGTTTTGATTTTTAAAATATAATTGGATTTTTTAATCCTATCTCATTTGCAGTTGTTAATCAAACTTTTGTGTATATTTTGTTATGTGTGTCACTTTGCAATTCAATGAAATATACATGCCTTCACTGCTGAATTCAAAAGTTAACATCCAAATGTAACTTTACACTATGAATAAGCAAAATAATTACTGTGACACTTTTACAATGAAAAAGTTACGAATAAGTTGACCGAGGGTCTTATACAGCTATCTGCATAGACCTTCAAAAACAAAGCCCAAAAAGTAGAAAAAATGTTGAAGTCTATGCCAGGGTGTTGAATGGAAAATGATGTCATAACTGATTCAATCTACTGGTTTCTGAAACTTTAATGTGGATACATTTAAGAAATATAGCAGAAGAAATGCAATTTCAAATCTAAAGAACAAGAATTTTGACCATCTAACATGGAATGCACCAAATTCTGAATGTTTTTGAAATTAAGGTTGCATATATACAAAATTTCACAAGGAAATGTTCTAGTATGTTGTTGAAAGCTATTTATGGATGAAGGCTCAGGGTCTAAGGACTGTACTATAATATAAGTATCAATCCATGATTTGATTTGATACTCCCTATAGCAATATTTGCCTGAGGATGGCACTCAGATGGAAAGGACTGTGAAATTTCTCTATAAACCGCATGTTGATAAATAAAGAAAATAAAAATATAACCTTAAAAACATGGTCGACTCTGGTATGATTCCCCCTCATCGTTGTATTGAATTTCAAAATGGCAGCCGGCTTACACAGTGAGCGAGAAATTCACTGCAAATGACACTGAAAACGATGTAAAGTTTGAATGGTCCATTCACTAAAACAAACAATGTTTCTCATTCCACATTCGTTGCATTCGTAATTTCTATGAGGGATGTTAATTTAACATGCCTTTGAAATTAAAATTAAGCCTAGATCTAGATGTCAACCTCGACTGCAAAATCTCTCTCGGCAGGCAACATTATGTGAACAAACAGGATTTACTCATCCTAAACAAAGAAATAACCCCAACCCTAAATTTCATACTGGAACAGAAATAGAACTAATACCCATTAAATTCAATGTTTTGATCATTTTCATGAATTTCACTAAAAAGTTCCTTCACGTTATATGAATCTACCTCCCTATTTCATAGCTCTCGGCTAAAAGGCCTTAATAAAACTTGACTTGATTTCATAGCTCTTTGCGAAAGGAAATATAGATCTACAATGTCTGGATTTTTGTGGATGGATGGTTTGAATGCAAAACACACTGAAACATTTTCACAATACAGCTAGACGAAGAGCAGAAAAGGTGAAAAGCAACAAAATATAAGTTTCCTCATAAATTATTTCAAATACGTTACAAATACAGAATGGATTTTTCCTCGTTTGAGTAGTTTCCGCCATAGGATTATGTGATGAAGGAATCCATCACGTGAGACCTTAGTGAAAGACAGACTTTCTCAAAAATATCTTAATTCTTATTTTAAACTTACTTCTTTAGATACAGTGTGTCCAGAGTGATTCATATCAGACACTGTGATTCTCCAATATGCCTCCTATGCCTCTCTTGTCACTTTCAGACGTTTCTTGGCTGTACAGCCAACTTTCAGCAACCTGATTTTGAGGAAGAAAATATGACATAGCAATACCTTCTCAATATTTTCAACACCAAAAATACATTCTTAATTAGTATCTTTTATTGTGAACTCAAAAGATATTATCGTAGTAAGAGTATTACAGTGGTCTCTGCCTTAGTATCTGCCTCTGCTGTGAAAATGAATTTTTCCTCAAATTTATCCCTCTAAGAACCCGTTCCCAAATAAAAAATCCGTCTAAGAGAAGAGCTGGGTGTCAGGCCAAGACATGTGAATACTTGTGTAATTTCACATCATACTGTCCACTTGAGAAACACACATGCTAGATATACAGTGAAATGGGGACTGGAGTGGAGAGAACAGGTAAACAAAGGGGTGGAAGTGATGGCTAATGTATGACTGCATAATCAGGTCACACTGTCGACTAAGCCACACCCATTTCTTTGTTTGACAACACATGGGACAGCACTTGTGATTGGCTCTGTGGATAAGGAGGAGTAAGTGTAGCCTCCTGACTGGTCAGTTGTTTTGCTACTTCAGTCGGTCTGTAAACATTTGAGTCACTCATGCGTTTATCCGCAGGGTAGCATAGCAATATCACGTTTTTAACAATGATACCGTTATGTGAAAACTCACTGGATGTTTCAACGCTGAGCAGTACTGATTTAGATCTAATTATACCCTAAAAAAAGATCAGGAATTGCTAGATCTAATTATAACACATCCACAGGTAAGACGGCTGTACTTATTCGCATAAATCTCTAACCAACGGTAATGATCAACTAATCATAGTAATGAAGACAATCTGTGGTCAGACCGGTTGCATTTCAATCCACCTAAGAACCCGTCTGCCAGATGACCATGTCCTTTAGCGGAGACCACCGTATTACAATAAAAACATGAAGTATGGTAGATCCAGATTTAGATATCTCTCATTAGTCATTTAGAGATCTATGGTGATAGTGATACTACTAACTACATTTTTAGATCTAGACCAGATTCTAGACTAAACAAGATCTTTACATTTGGATGTAGAATCTAGAATCATATGCATGCCTGATCCAGAATTAATTTACTTTTCATGCAGCAAGAAGATTTAGATCTAGATATCTAGATCTGGAGTCTACATCTCTAATCATTAAATATCTTTGATTTTTTTTTTTTTATAATAAGATAGAATGGCTTTAGTTAATATAATCAAGATTTTAGATGTCTGGTCTTGACTGAACTAGATCTAGATCTAATAAAAATTAGAAACACTCACCTTTGAAAGGGCCGTTCACCAGTATTGGTGCTTTTGTGTTTTGACTGCCCTTGTTTGCATGTGTGAAAACTGCCAATTCATACTTCTGGTGTTGTAAATTGGCATCTTTAATTTTTTCGCTTGATCTTTTAATGAAACAAGCATTTTCTCTTTCACAAAATTCTTTCAACTTCGTTTCAAATTCATTATAAGAAGCATGTGATACCCACGTCCATGGCCATGTTTGAGAGAAGCATGAGTGTGTGCACATGGAGGCCATATCTCATCTGTATCCGGGTCCATGGAGGGGGAGGGTTCTTAAAATAGCTCCGGGTCCACAGGGGGTCTCCCAAAAATAGCCCTGGGTCCGTATAGCAAAAATTTTCAATGGGGATCCGGGTCCGTATAGCCATTTCATTCAAGTAAGCAATACTACTCTTACAAAAGAAGATAGCAAGAGTGTGCTCAAAACAACAGAAAGTCAAGACACATGGATAAGATGACAAGTCACTCTCATTTACACTCACAAGTTCTCATTCTTTTCAAAAAAAAAAATGCTTTACAACACCATAACTTGCCTTTTCTTCTGTGACCAAGAAATCTCAACATTCTCTTTTAACTTTTTGTTTAAAACAACTATAAATATCCTCCGTTTCAGCAGCTTTTCATAACTTTCCAGTTGACAAATTCCATATAGATCTATCTGAGGCCAATTTATTATGTAAAACTGACAGCAAGGGCCATATTTGGGTTCATTTTTAATCCAACCCTTTCAAAGTGACAGGCAGAACTGATAGAATAATTAACACTCTTAGTCTTACCCAAGACGGATGTCACCCTCCTTTATTTTCTCGTACTTCAGGCCTGATGATGTTTGAAATACTGAAGTTTGCTCCTTTATTTTAGCTTTCTTCCTCTGATCATTCTTTTTATCCTTTGCATGTAAATCAGCCAAAGGACTTTTTTCCTTGAGACGTTGGATGGCATCTTCGTGAAGAGGATCACCCGGCGCATAAGGGTATTGTGTATTTTTTCGTGGATCCAGCTCTCGCTCTTTGCCACGACGCCTTCCATATGCTCTGAATGATGCTAAATAATTTGTATAAGAGTGCAACTTAATTTTTTTATGATATATTGTATGAGAGTTTTTCAAATGCAATGTCATAAATCGACAACCACATTGAGAGATTAAACCTCGCATGGCAGCCGCCATTTTGGACAACACAGGTCATGTGACCTATGGTCACATTCAAGACGGCCGTATTGAAAACATTTCTTACACATCGCATCAAATATATGCCGTGAGCAAATCGTAAATGCGTGCCCTAATTTTACTTTCAGATAGCCAACAAAAACTTAGAATCTGTATGGGTATTTACTAACAATGCACATGTATGGGTATGTTTTTCGTTGTCACTCAATTTGCCTTAAAATTTATCTGCTATCCCTTTCCTAAACCAAATGCTTTTCTCTTATCCAGATTTTGATATCACTGGGACCTAAATGTATAGGCCTAATTCACGAATAGTAATGCCTAATTCACGAATAGTAATCGTTTCATTCTTCTGAAGCACCAAACAATCAGTATCTTTTTTCTTTTTCCTTCTTTTTTTTATTTTATGTGTATACTTTTTTTTTTGCTTTGTTCATTTTTATTTTGCTTATGAAATACCAACAAAATATAGACACAAATTTGTCATGAAACACTAACTGATACAAACCAGTTTCATTTGTGACAGAAATGTTTAATTTTATAATACAATAATGGAATCTGACAACACTACAGTATTTCAACAAAGAAATTTTTGCATTTATACATTCTTTGGATATCTGTTGCATGCTTTGGGAAGGACCAAAGTAAAATAGTGTATTTTTCAGCCTATAGGCAGGTTTTGATATCATATTGCATGTTTTTTTCATATGGCAAAATGGAATGCCAAAGCTGTACAGGCAAAACATATCATTCTTCAAAAACACAACAGGATAAAATGGATACATGTTCACATTAGCCTGAAGGTCTGTTTGTATCAATATACTGTCACTTATAAAATGCAAAGGAAAGAAAAAAAAGACAAAACAAAATCAATGTTGAGAAAATATTGTACTCTTTCTCACAATGCTGATAAACTCCTTACTCTTACTGATATCTTTCATTGCACATCAATTACTCATTTCAATCCATTTGGATAAACATGAAAATGAAATTAAAGAAAAATTATGTATGCAGATCACAGGCATCATGGAAAGAGCCACATCACTGAAAAGAAAGGCTGATTTCATCCCGCCCGGAACATAGCAAAAAGTTTTCTATTTTCTGAGAATTTAAAGCTCCTTTTTGAAATTAAGACAGAAAAATAAAATGGAAGGAATCATTGTTATTTGTACTGTAGATTAAAGCACTGATAAGCTTTTTCTTTTTTTTTCAAGAGCAAAATTGTTAATATCACAGTATCAAATTACCATCAGGTATCAATAAAATCATATTCAAACATGCTCTTGCCAACAACTTTCTGGCAGCATTGTACATGGAATTTACGGATAGAAATGTCCATCTCATGACTATAAATTTTATCTTAAACTGGTTGTCACTTAAATAAAGAAATCCAAAGCAGCATCATGATTCACTCACAATAAATAATCCCAAAAGTCAACAATTTCTTCACACTGACAGATCATGTGCTGTGTGATAGCAAGGCTATGATAAGAATTGTCTTTTGTTGGCATTTTATTTCCTTTAGAGTCACTCATCGTTGTCCAACAAACTATTCCCTATTTACATTGTGATTAAACATTATGTGTGCATTGTAATAAATTAATAAGTATATCAAAAACAAAAAGTAAAACATTACTGAACACGATTCTCCAGTCATTAGGACTTCACTGCCCTGATTTTCAAGAACTTAAAAAAAAAAAAAATCTAAATTCTTGAGTGGAAATCCAACATGTATGCTAATGTGCTGATGAGTAGAACAGAGAAAAACAAACACTTTCCCCAAAACACATTTCAAATGTAAAACTTAGGCTTCTTCAAATACAGCTTAAAAGTAAGGATGAGAAGGACGAAACTTACTCACACAATCATAGACGCACAATCACATGGCCTCATGCAATCCAAAAATATAACTGGGGCAATGTAAACTCTGTATTTAGAGGGTGCTATAAATTCGCAGTACAGCTGAGCATTAATACAATATCCACACTTCATTCTATTTCAGCAGAACAGATTAATTATTGCCCATGGAGAATTCTTTATAACATCATCTAAATATGAAAGCAAATTTTCATATTATAATCTTTTCAGGAGTCATCCTGAATCGCACACACACAAATGTCTGCTAAATGTGGGATGTCATGATAATATCATTTTGTCCATGAAGTGCTCTGGGAAATACACCAGATAATCCAATAATACTGTGGATAATATTTGTACAAACTGATTATCAGGCAGGTAGTGATACTATAAATATCGGCTGACTGTGATAGTGCAATTGAACACCCTGCTTCTTCCAATACTTTCAATTACAAACGGCAGAAACAAGTGGTGGCAAATAAACATCTTCCATCATAAAAATATCCATGCAAGAGATTCAAATGTCAGATATCTTTTTCATAATTTCACTTGTTTTTAAAAAAATGTTAAAAGGCACCAGCATATACTAAGCCAGATATAACCCTTTCTATATCATTAACTTTTTATACAACAAAATACCTGTAGCATGATTCCATTCAAGAAAATGAAATTGTTAAAAAATGGCTGTAAAAAAAACAAAATGATATAAAATGAAAACATGCTGAAAAATTAAAATGCGGGAGACCTGGGCTTGGATAAGCCTTGGTTATTCAAAACCTTCTATTTGGTCCCTTGTCATACAAATGCCTGGCATTCAAAAAGGTGACTCTCAGTATGAGAATCTTCATGAAGAGGCGAGGCAGTGGCTTCCATGGCACCAGCAATAGCAATAGTGATGCCTCCGTTCATATATTCATAATTATGATGTTTGTGCCATACAATTTGTGCTCCACTGTACACCAATTCTATCTTGGATATATTCTCCCTGCAAGCTCCACTCACATTTAACCTTCTTATTCAAGAGAGTTTTAAACTTTCTCTTCTCCTCATACCCCACTAAATGAACTGAGTTATTGAATCTCTTTCATCTTTTGTCTGACTCTGTTGGAATCAGATGTTCAAGCTTTCTCGTGTCATAATACAGTCAAAGGAATCAGACTTAAGGACCCTTAAACTTTTCCAAATCCCCATATGACTGTCTTAGAACTATTAGATGGTCTAGACTTTTCCTCTTGGAAACTTGTCAAAGAATGGAAAATACAGTTCTGGAATCTTATCCATATTTGGCTATCATGCTTTTCAGAAAAAAACAATAGTTTCAAAATGTATCATAAGGACATGTTGGAGGCAGTGAGGCTGATTCCAGACAAATCTTGGCACACCCTGGACTCACTGAGTTCATCTGCCAGTGCATCCAGTACATCAAGCAGTAAATCTTTACTCAGTCTACGTAAGGAAGGGTCTCGCACTGCCTGTGAGACAAAACAAAAATGCCTGTTTAACTATTATGACATACACACACTTTCACTGCCAACACATGGGACGAAATTACCAAATTCTGTAAATATATGTTTTGACTACATCTTGACTAAATAAACAGGTAAACAGCACATGCAAGAAGTTATGGAATCCATGAATTACTTTATTATCAATTAAAAAGCTCAGTTCTTAAATTATCTAGATCTCTCCAAGTAACTGGTTTCTTTTGGAAGCAAAATTATTCAAGCAGAGATACGAAATTCATAGATAGAAAGCACAATAAAGAAAAATACTCAAAAACATGCAAATTTTTGTTTCTTTATAGAAACAGAAACGACTTTTGTTCTAAGGTTCTCTGCACTAAATGCCAAGTAAATGGATATAAAAATATATATATTTATAGCAGCTATTAGCACTGGCCGGTGCTAACCACTGAGTAATGGCCGCCGAGTTGACTGACGAGTTTCTGCAAGCTGTTAGGCCTATTTGGCTCGGGTCGCTTCACGAACATTGTGGTATTTTCATTGTACGTGCTCGTATTGCATTGTGAGATGGCTCATTTTAAACAGGAAATACTAGGCTTTGCAGTGGTGCAAATTTCGAAGTGATCGCTTCAGCCAATTTTATGTAGTTTCAAGTTAAAAATTAGATAAATTTGCCTTTACTAATACTCAAAATGTGCCTTTTGCAATTAATTAGTGAATATATGTAATATTAGAACATCCATCCGTATTTAGTATGTCCAAATTTCAGCATTGTAGGTAGGTGCCTTAAGAAGTTACAGACTGCCCAAAATGACTACCAACTCATTAGCTTTTCTGCCTTTACTTACTCCTAATTAATTTTGACTCTCTCTGCTTTCCTCAGTCTCAGAGATTGTCTCCTATTAATAATAATGGAACTTAAATAGGCATACTTATCTGTGTCTGATCTAGATCACAGAGTAAGAATTATGTGTCATATATCAGGCATAGTTGAATGTACATGTGAATCTTAATTGTAAAATTAATGGCATGCTGGAAGTGTGTGTGTGTTTGCCTGAGTAGTTTAGTCATTCAATCTACTAATTCTTTCCTAGATAGCAAGTTTAATTTGTTTTATATATTTCATTTAGCATACGGAGTTGCAGTTTAGCATAGCCAGGAAGCCTTACATGTGACAATGGTGAAGAAGACCAGTGAAGATCTATGGTCTCTAGTTGCACATGCAATTTTCGGGATTCGCGTGATTACACAAGAATTTAGTACTTGTTGGTGTCTTTGTTTAATAATGTTTGATGTTTATATCTTTATTTCATGTGTTGGTTGGTGTGTAAATGTACATGTGTGTTCACCAGAAACATTCATAAATGTTAATAAGAACTACGCAATTTGCATAAATTATGTAAATTTAGGAAAAATTTTGTAACAACCTGATATACACATATTTTATCCATTGGACAGTTTACAGCTCACAGTCCCGATCATGGTGATATATGGTTTTGTGCCGTTAT
>JBCEWB010633530.1:0-17758 GCA_039654565.1 Peronia peronii
GGAAATAGGTGGACTTGCGAAGAGCCGGAATGAAGGCAAACATATTTGCAGTAGCAGTGGGAACAATGGGCTACTTCAGTTCAACAGTATATTTTATAGTGGAGAAGCTCAACATAAGTGGCCGGACTATTAGAAGCCCCTTGCGTGAGCTAGCAACACCAGCAGAGAACTGTTGCTGTTGGATTTGGTGCAAAAGAAACGATGTGATCTCTACACTGCTTGATGCTGGACTATATATTTTATTCGAATAAGTTATGCCAGTTATAAAAACTGGCATGCACGGCAGAACGGCTAGAAGACCTCGGTCAACTACATCTGGACAGAAAGCCAACCGGCGCTGGTTCGAGTCCCGCAAAGTGCCTGAGGGTAAAAAAGGTGGGTGACGGACATCGAAAGTATTGACGCCGGTGTGGCCGTGGTTCTAGAAGATGTCAGGAAATTAAAGGCCGAAACATCTAATGAAAGAACCCACGCTTCCTCAAAGACCTGTCTCGCGCCACCTGAGGTTTCCTACCATCATGATGCGAACATAAAAAGAGTTCTCTTATGCGATTGCCCGTTCTACAACTGTGATAGTGTGTTCAACTGCAAAATTTAGCCAAGCTATGCAGCTTACCTGTTGTCTATTTTAATATTGTTCAGTGAAAAAAGGAAGATTAGGTAAAAGAAAAAGGAAACAATAAAGAGAACAACAGAAAAAGAAAGTAGAAAACAACACCAATAAATAGCAGTTTTCAGTTAAGATCGGTAAGGACATGTGAACATAAATGATTACAGATTGCCATTGATTAACTCCTTTTTACTCAAACGTAAAACAGTATAATAGACCTGAATAGCCATGGTAATTTGAATGTGGACTTTTTTTAGTCGATTTTTTTTTGAAATGTAATGGACATTGAAGACCAGTTGTCAACAATCACAGTAACGCTGCTGAATATGTTTCTCCAGCTTGCAAGATATGGGAAGTCTTTGGAATGCATGCTAACATTAAGGTTTGAAGTATTTTCACCCGACATCATCATCATCATCTTTTTATAGAAATGTCTTAACATTTTTAAGGCATCGACTGTTAGCCAATAAGTAACTTAACACATTAAAAGAAACAAAGAACAATCTGGAGAACTCATAACTTAAAATTTGAATCAAGTTATGGAACTGGCTAAATTTTCGAAATTGGTTCATTCTTATTTAGGGCAATCTTCTTCATCATCAAGCCCATTCTCAGTCTGGTTTCTATGTCACCAACATTTTCCATGGGATCGGACGAAGGATCCACAAAAGACTTGATTATGATTTCTTCCACCAATATTAGGACCCTCAGTACCATTGAAGGATATTGGCTGACCCTCTGAAATGCTGACCGCACTGAAAATCAGTAAAGGTTTCCTGCAGGTGCTCTAGTATGAAAATGCTAAGATAAATCAGAAGTCGTGAACTGGGCTCCAGTATCTTTTGTTATAGTTGAAAGTACTGCTATTCTAAACGCATTTTCTAAAAACGAGGCTTTTCAGGAAGGACAGTTATGTGATCTACCTCTTTCTTTTACAAAAAAATTTGAAACAGTGACCACGAAAACTTGACACAGGACATACAAAACAAAACAACAAACACAAAAGTATCAGAGGTCGAAGTTGTTTTAGTTGTTGTTGTTGTTGTTGTTGTTGTTGTTGTTGTTGTTGTTGTTGTTGTTGTTGTTGTTGTTTGCAGTCAAAGCTACAGAAAATGATAATATGTGATTTTCTTTACTTCTTGATTTAAATATTTGTGAAGGTAACAATCTCAAATGTTATCAAAACTCCCCTCTCAACGCTTAACGGTTGTACTTGATGAATTGAAGTAAAAGTCCCTAAACGTTAAGCAAATTAGCTGTGGAATGTTAAGCCTATTTATGGTGATGTTATGCAGTTTTGAAGGCATTTATTTCCAAGATAACCATGAGTGATTTCAACTTTTTTAGTTTTTGTTTTGTTTTGTTTTGATTTCCTTTATATTATTTTTGTTTGTCTGTTTGTGTATTTGTGTGTTTGTCTGTTTGTTTTTTGTTGTTGTTGTTGTTGTTTTTTGTTTGTTTTTGCTTTTTTTCCTACAACTGGCAATATAGAATTCAAAGATGATGTTAAATAATTTGCCTCCAACACATTCCAAAACGGCGACCAGGACTCGTTTTTCTCTGGCTTCCCTTTAATGCACGATGTCTCCCAGTGACAAAATCAGTCTACACGTAGAGCTACCGACAAAATATGAGCATTACCTTCCATAGGAACAAATACCAACAAACACAGCATAAAATTCTTTATTTCATAATATATATAAAGGAAAATATAAATACATGTAAGGGAAATGGCTAAAGTGTTCCCTTAGAAAAAGTATATTTGAGCAGGAACAGTAAGTATACGTACAAACATGGACAATAAGACAAATACTTCTATTTGAAGTCTGACTTTCATACAACTCAACGTGATTATAAAACAAGTTGGAAATAAGTCAAAATGAAAAAAAAGCACATTGTTATAACGTACACAGAGATTTTAGGAGTAACTATTATTAATAACCATTCTTATTGTCTGAGATAATTGCTTTGTGTAAGGCTGTACTGATAAAATAAGTCTAACTGATGCATACCAATCGACATTTTCTGAAAGAAAGTTTGTAATGACGTAAATTTCATTGTACTATTCATATTACTTATAACACATGTATATAATGAGTTTCTCTTTAAAATAAATTGTCCCCTGTTATTGTCAAATATTCATTGTCCCCTTTTCTAACCTTTATCACAGCACATCATTATGAAACTGGCTGTAAAAGAGGGCCTTAAATATTGGACAGTAATGTTCAATTGTATAATCGATAAGTAATTTTAAGATGACGGGATCTGCAAAACTTGATTATCTTGTAATAGGGTAATTTTTCGATGCTGAGATAACTTTTCTTATGATAAATAAATCCTAATACTCTCTTGAGGATCATCAGTAAGCAAAGTGACTATTATCTAAGTTGTTTTGAGCGGAATTGTTTAGAGTGTCATATTCATCACAATTTTGCAACAGTTTATGTAGAGTCAGAAAACTCATGAGAGAACGTTTAATAGACGTTTTATGGTTATGCAAAATGATTCAGATTGATACTATAATCGCATATAATTGCTGTACCGAAATTCAACGAATTTTACTCTTTAGCTACGGAAATAAATGATGTATCGTCGTTACAGAACTGACAATCGTTGCTGAACTGATAAGTTGCATGAGAAATCGATAAATAAAATGAGTGCCCTTTTATGTTCTTTGTGGAAAAAATAATGCTTGGACATCGTGAATATCTGATTTTCAAATAATTTGTTATAAAAGGACTTGTCATTCAAATGGCACATCCGAAAAAATTATATAAAAATTCCTGAACTTTTAGATTTGGAGAGGACTGTATGTACATCATGATTTTAATGCCAATATCTGGCTTTATTTCAACAAATCTTTGAAGCTGTTTTATGCAAAAATTGTAAAGTCTGTCTCATCACATAAGCTACATATGTCTGAACCTGGTGGAATCACAATAGGAATGGTGATGTGCTATCTGCAGTGTTATTGGACTGACAACGTCATCCCGTATTATTCTCACGTTGTTCCTGGACAACCACAAAGCCTTGAATTCTTAAACTCAAACATGGATTGTTGTTCATATAAATGCGTAAACTATTTGTGAAAAAACATGGTTCTCAAGAAAATAGCCTAGACAGACATGGATATTGAGTTAGGTATATTTTTTCAAATGGTGCTTTTTGCCAAAACTTTGTGGGGATATTAAATTCAGCTTACTCAAAATATTCCAGTTTATAAATAAGAATTCAGATGGCTTTCATCAAATATGACTTTCAATTGCAAGAATCTATATTTTAGTCTATACCTTGACCACAGCTGTATTAGTGGTTATTTGAAAATTGATTAATGAATGTATCATGTAGGATTTTAAACGTATTTCTGGCGAAGAACATTTATTATCTTTATTTCCTTCATCTGCATATTGTTTTTATTAAATGCTGAACGGCAAAGAAACGTTGGGGGAAAAGAAACAAGACTCTCAAAGTAATCTCAAAATTAAATATCAGCAGTATGAGAGCGAAACATACTTAAAAAATAAGGCAACGTGTGATCGATCTCGTATAAATATTAAAGAAACTTGGACTGGCTACGAGTTAAAGTCAAAGGCAAGAAAAAAAAAAACGAATTCAAAGTCTGATAATAAAAGTGCGACTGTGTACCATGGAGAGCCAAAACCAATGCAGAGTATTACATTTACAGTGTAGTGTCTAGACAACAGGAGAGTAGCAAAGTACAATGACCTGAAAAATACAACTAGTACATAAAACAGACAAATTCAAGAATTACAAGTAAATATGAATAAGCAAAAGAAATCAAAGGCTTTATGAAACCCCAATCTCTGGCAAGTCTCTAAATTGAATGTAAGAAGATTTTCTGAGCCTGAAAAAAAAAGTAGCCAGAAATAATCTTGCTTTCCATTCTGCTGTAGCTGATGAATTTAAAGCAATACTTCTATCCAATAATAGATGCTATGCTGATAAAAAACGTTTTGCCTTCAGTTAAAAACTGAAGGATTCAAGGTCTCTTTAACTAACTAGAACATCTGTGTCAAAACATATGGCACTGTCAAAAGAAAGGGATATTCCTCAGAAGAATTCACGTCTAAAGGACATGTTTAACAACAAAATTAAACAATACCTAAGGACAACCTGAAGATATAGCGCTCTATATATACAGGAACTATATTGCAGAAAAAAAATAATGTTGCTTTTGTATTTTATACAATTTTATGAAAGGCCTACATCCACAAAGCTAAGACTATAAAATACAAAACATATCTTTGCAAAACTGCCAGAATATGTCTTTGATAGCGCAGTCATTATACATGCAGAATTAGTTCAGTCATCTAATTTGACCTACATTTCAAATAAGGTGATATGCAACATTCCGAGTGCTTCCTCTCCGCACGATAAGTTCTCAACATAAATTAGCAAGACTCCACCTATGGTGAAAGCATGAAACTGTCCACAAATGTCCACTAATGTCAGTGGTCAAAGAGCAGTCGACAAGATTATCAAATTTACAAAAAAAAGCATGAGAAAAATACATATCTTTAGGAATTTGATCGCGAACTTTTAAGTCACAGTCTTGTTTTAGGAAACATAAACTTTTATATTTAACAATCCAGTTCCACCACATCAAATTTTGTGAAGAAAGTTCAGTTTCATGAATGTCTATTTGGCATCAATTTCGCAAACAACTTTGTTGGAAAATATTCTTCAGAAGTCCAATCGGTACAGTTCAGAACCTCCAAGAAGGAGGTATCCTTAAAAAAAAAAAAAAAACGTCCGGAGAGAGGGATGGAGAGATTAAACTCAGATTCTCCTTGACACGATCCAGCAGCAATTTGGAATTTAAACTCTTGACATTAAAGCATATCAAAATCTTATCCAGATGTCAAATTTATTCATCCTTCAGCAATGATCCGAACATACATTTTGGGTAGAAGAATTTTTTTCTCTATATCTACATTGTTTGAGAACGGAGCTTGGAGTCAAGAATATGTCAACGTCACATTGAAAAGTAGATGTTGGTTCAGAATGTTTTTATCCATCGATCACACTTCGGATTTGGTTCCAGCAGTGATCATTTGTCTGCACTCCTCCACCCATGAAAACACTTACTTGAAAGACAAACTCTTTTTTAATCAGTTCACTGACAATGTCCTGAAAATTGTTACCTGAAGATGTCAGTCAATAACGTTACGGGACTGCCTATTATTGGACTGACATAATATATTCCGGATATTGATGTTTCGGATCTATTAAGTCGTCTATTAAATCCGGACATATTGGCACAGTGCACCTATGCAGGTCGTGTCAATAGTAAAGTATTATATCATGTCATTTAATAAATATAGTCGTCGAACTAAAATCTTTTACTGTATTGACATGAATGCCTGACACACCTCTCCTGACAACCTCTGCGGGCTGCAGAAATGCCACAGATTTTAGCACATGGCTTTACATTTTAAATATGTGTCTTCCGACTGAAGCATCCTAACATAGGAAAATAAATTCGTGCTCACGTCTGCCCATAAATTATGATAGATAGTCCTGTACCGGAGGTAGGGGACGGTTAATATTTCTGAAATATCTTGTCCCTCAACACCTGTAGTAACGATTTTTTAAAATAAAAACTAATGAGAGAGATATGTGATTGTATCATTAACGTAAACATTCCACCCCGAATTGGTCCTCAGAAATACGAGGAATCCTGAAAACTGTAACTTATTATGGGGGAATATACCTTTTGTCCGGATCTTCTGGTTATATACAGTAATCATATAATTCTTCCATGGGCTTCATTCACTGGTTTTATATTTAAGGTTACGTTAAGTTAAAAAAAAATTAGAAAGCAATTTTGCTACCTACCCTCGCTATTTTTGAAACAGCGCTGACGTGTTGTCGGTTGCAATTGAGAGACATTTTTTAAATAATCCCTGTCAGCAGACACCTGTCACAATGAAAGAGTTATTGGATAGATGCTTTAGTATAGTTCAGATCTAGGAAAGAATGGTACGATCAATATTAAACCTATAACAGCCAATACCGAGGTGGTACAGAAGAGGCCAAAAAATCCAAAATTGGAAAGAATTACATCTACACTAGATGGCCCAATAAGATTGACAACTATTGAACCAGTCATGATCAAGCCATAGTTACTCAAATGATAAGTAGGACCAAACATTTTCAAAGCTCCCAGGGGAAACATGACAAAGAAACCACCATTGACAGTAGCAAGCACAGCAGTCCAGATGAGATAAAACCATTTGTTAATAAGAGGTGAGAAAAACCAGAATGCTGATCCTAAAGAAACACTGCTGGAAAACAATATCAGGGTATTCTTGGTACCTAAATGATCTATCATGATCCCCCACAGAGGGCGGGTTATAAACATACAGACAAGAGCAACACTTCCTGTTTTGGCTAGGAAATGGTCATCACTTATTTGTGATTGTCCATAGATTTTATAGAAGTTTGTGACTACAAGGAAACTAAAATCTGAATAGAAGACACAAAACCATATGATATAGAAAGTGCAAGTTTTGAGTATTTGTTTAGGAGATAGATAGTGCGAATGATTATCAGTCTGTGGACTCAGTCCCTCACTGTCATGGTTTTCTATTTGTTCAACTACATCAGACTGAGTCTGTGGAACTGATTCCATTTCAAAAGAATCTGATCCATATTTTTGGCTTCCCTCATCAATGTTGGAACTGGTTTGTGTCTTAAAATATCTGAATCTATTTGTACACTTTCCGAACTTGGCTAGTGTTGTACTGTCTTTTTTGTTTTGGGTTGAATGGTTTGTTTTGCTTGTGTCGTCCAATTTGTCATTCTGTAACAAATGCGCATGTCTGATGTTTCTTTTCAGAAGAAAACCACAGATATGACATGAAAGTGAGACAATACCTAAAACAATAAAGACCTTCGGCACTCGGTCAAGAATGTCTTGTTGAGTAAAATAAGCACGTTCACTGTCTACCAAATCGGGTGGTTCGTTGTCAGGATTGATATAATGAGTTATGATCTGTATCATGCTCAAAGGTCCTACGCTCAGTCCTGTCAAGACCGAAGCTGTGTGAAGTCCGACATGTTCAGAAGTGCACCAAGTTTTCACAGTATATAAAACATGGCTTACAATCATCCCATAGCTCAAACCTAATATTAGACCTGTCGTTAGAATGAGAGCTGTCACCGATTTCTGAATGGCCAGGTAACACAGGAACATTGTCGAATTGTGAACAATAATGATAATGAAGAGAACGATATGGCCACCTATATAGTTGTTAATGAAACCGGATAGATTTATAGCGCAGGTAAACATGGTCAGAAATAAAGAGATGGTCCAAGGCGTGTCGTAGCCACTGTCTGGTCCCAAAGTAGCTCTGAAGTAAGAATCTGTGTAGACACTCAAGTTTCCCCAATACCATGATAGATTTGTCGGAATAAGAATCAGGAAACAGCCAACGTAGGTGGACCATCTGAAACATCTGATTTTAGTGCTGATGTCCATTCTGAAAAGAAAGTATTGTTGTTGATTTATTACAGAGAGAAAACATAGATGTATTAAGTTGAAATGACAAATAAGATTAGGTCCGATATTTTTTATCTGTTGTTTAAAAGGAAATTCTTTCAGAGCGGATGAAACACAGTGCTTAGTAAAATACATTTAGACATATAAGTAAATGCGAAAATGTCAAGAATAACATCAAAACAAGGAAGACTTAGAAAAGGGGGAATGCAGCTGGGTAGTAATATCGCTGGTACCGTAATAATTATTGTGAGCACAATTATCGAGATGTAAATTTCAAAAGAACTTTAGCTGTTTTCCCTTTGTGGCCATGATATGTGTCAGTGTATATGAGTATGTATTAATACAACTGAATGAGCGTGGATTTGCTTTTGAGGCCATCGGTTAATGGTTCAATCTTCCTCGTACGCACATTTATTCTGCACATAGAACTAGGGTCAAGATGTCCTCATTTTCATGCAATATTTCCCAATTTTATCAGTATAGATAGAAAAGTAATATTGGTATGGAATAACAGAGTGTCGACAGTTCAGAATGCCTCCTTTCTTATATCGGGCGAATTTGTAATATGTTCCACAATATTCTGCCCTCTTAACCCCTCCCTGTAGGTAAGGCAAATCGATTGCCTTGCAACATTAAAGTCTAACGGTCTTAACGCCGCCGGCAAAATTAGTTAAAAACATATCCAGCCATACATCCACTGCTTTCTTAGAAATTCTTCTGTAGGAATTGCTGTGAACTTCATAAAGGAAATGTTATTTTGAAGAACAATCGAAAAAAAGAGTGGCAACTCTATAATAAATTCATATTTCTTTAATGAATTTTTTAATGTCAGTGGAATTGCAAAGTTTCTGTCAACCATCTGATCCATAGACGTGAATTAAAAAGGCAGGAAGAGACTGGGAGATTGAGCTCGATTGATCTATCAATCGATAATATTCATTAACGTTCAAGGTTTACATTTCATCAGTTAGTCAGCTATAGCTATATGCATTGTTTCTCTACGTACACGCCACTATTGTTGAAATAGCTGGCAACTCATTTGTTCAAGTAATATTCCACTGATCCATTTTTGTGCGTTTTTCCGAGAGAAACTTGACATCCTATAACATGGAGATTCTAAGAGAGGTTTCGCCCTATAACGTGGAGAATCTAAGGGGAGGTTCAACATAATTACACTTGCACCCTTTAAATATCATGGGTAACATCAGTATTGCTATTGTTTCATTTTGATGACAGAACGGTTTTGGAAAGCCCTGAACCTGTCTGAGTATTGAAAGGATTACAATGTAATATTTTTAGATATCTATACAACTTCATCTACGTGATCAATACTGTATTTTGCAATACAGACTAGAAATCTCTTTGATCAGCTTTGACAAGAACATCAGTTACACAAGAGTTAGTAAAATGAGACAGATAGCATGTCTTATTCATGTAAATAATATGATCTTGTTCAACCTCACATAGTCTTACCGTATTTGGTTCATCACAGAAATGTTCTTCTAAAATTATCCACTATGTAGAACTACATGCAATGTCAAAATGAAAACATAAATGACAATAGCAAGAAGATTGTTTCTTGCGTACATTTGTAATTAAGCCACAGGAGAAATAAGATAATTATTAATTCCAAAGCACTCATAACAATATTAATATTAACCTGTATATAATGCGATTCACCGGAAAAGTGTAACATATTATAGACAGACATTTTGAATTTAAAAAAAAAAATGTGAAAATTATAGATAGTCATTTTGACTTAAAAAACTGTGAAAATTTACTTACAAACTGAAAATCTAATGCAGATTTACGGTGTTGGTTTTTAAACGATGTCAGATCATCCTTCTGTTTAGTTGTTACACCTAATTTTTGAATTTGTCAAAAATTAAAACACGCCATTCCATTAGCAATGGGCAAAAGAAGACATAGTTGTGCATATGAGGTATTTTGAGATCGGTGACATGACTGAGTGCACAAGGTTCACACATGGATTTGTTTATGATAATATGAGATAGACATAATTATACTGAAGGCTCATCATTCGTCAAAAAGTGCCTTCCGTGCACAGAATAACCACACAAATTAGCGTGCACTGGTGATCTCTTAGTTATGTGATTGACCTCGAAATACCTCGTTGCTCTTGCAAGAATAAAATTACACCGAGATAGTTACCCCCAATATGTTGAAGGGCTTAGAGAGAAGTAACATGGATCAAATTTTAAGGGATTAAGGCTAATATCGTACTAGGACAAAACTGTCGTTAGACAGTCTTTAGTTTTCACGAGGTTTGTGGACACTCGAATTAAGCATGGCGTACTGCACTTCTACGGCAAGACAAAAAATTAACAGTCTAAGTGCATTGTGCTCAGTGACAAACTGAGACTAACAAAACTGCCCAATGTCTAACACTATTATCTTTGTGAAAGTGGGAAATAATAGTAGTCTCCCGCACTTAGACAAAATCATCTAAGAGAACTGTCTGAGACCATGGAAAAGGTAAAACATTGTTGACACAGTGTACAGTGTGTGAGAACTGTTTTACATCTGGCTTTTCTAATATGTGTGTTTGTTCTTGCCACTGAGTAAAAGTAAACGCATATTTTATGTTTCAAAATGGATGTTAGCTAAAACTGGGAAGAACATTAATTGTTTTTAGACTTCTCAGGTCAGTGTACAGATTAAACTGAATCTTTAGCAGTCTTTGGCTAGTACCTTTGGGTTTACCTCTTTTTAACGATTTTGATGTCTAACAGAAAAAAAAATAGGGGACAAACAATCCCGTTTCAATCCCGTCCATTTTCAACAAGATGGCCCGAGTACACACCTCACATTCCTATCCCACTGTGTCTTTAGACAGTTTTGTTTTGGTACAGTAGGACTAAAACCACGTTTTGTGGTCTTAGACAAAAGTATCTAAACTGTCAAAAGACGTTTTGTCATAGTGCGGTGCTAGCCTAAGAAAACGTTCGTTTTCCAGCACACTGACAAAATTGATATACATAGAGTTTGGAGTAGAGCCTGAAAAAATTAAATTTCCATCTGTCTAGTGAGGTAGTTCGAGATCGGTTACATGAGCAATGAAGGATCGCTCACACACGGATTTGTTTATTTGATGTGGACATTTCTGAATGAGGTATTTCAAGATCGCTTAGACGGCTTTCGCTCATATGTTTGTTTGTTTACATGCCTGACATGACAGGCAATTCATATGAGCGATGTATTCTCGGTCATGTGGCTGATCTCGAACTATCTCATTCTTATCATTGGTCAAGACCTGCCTGTAATGCGCACAGCATGTATACAAATCAGCATGTGAGCCGCAGTCTCTCGGTCACCGGCCTCGAAATACCTCATTGTTTTGAATTGAATCAAGAACTCTGAATCTGGAGTTGTTAGTGAAATCAATTTCAAATCAGAGTGAGAGTTTTTATCTGCGGCACATGTTTATTACGTTTAAAGTACATGTAGTGTGTAGATATGCAAGTTTTCTTCATCCGCTTAAAAGCTGGTGGCAAATCCAATGTGTCTCAACATCAAATTATGTACATTTAGGTAGTTTTCTGTGTCTGAGTGGTGTGAAATTGCAAAAAACAAATCTTCAAGTATACAAAATCATTGAACGATTCTCGCAAAAGCCTATTATAGAGACATTGCACACCTGTGTACTGACTGCTAGAGCCAACACGATGGAGAGAAAGAAATAAAGAGACGGGACGAGAGGAAGGAGGGGACAGGTAGCAGACAGCAAGTGTTGTGTTGAGAAATAGTAATGTAATGACAATTAAATATACTCAATGTGTTTATCTGTGGATGTGTTTTGTGTGTTTGGGTTGGGGAGGGGTATAAAGAAAGAAGGAAAAAAGAAGGTGGAGGGAAAGAAATACCGTTATAAGAATGTGTTACTCTTATTCCACAGTCCTGGCTATATTCGTAGCCTACCTTTCAAGCACTGAGCAACTTCGTGCAACTTACGGCACAATTTGAGCAGAGCGTCGGCGCTCCAACTCAGGGACTGGACACTGGATCGAAAAGCGTACAGGAAAACACGGAGTGAGTAACAAATTTAGCACTAAAACTGTTCACTGTCATGACAGATTGAATAAATTTAAAGCCTGTTAGCCTAGAAGCCCTCCAAATCATAAAAGTAGTATTCATGATTGCAATTACGGAGGAAATAGATAAATAATTAACGATAGGCATAAATGGTAACAGTTGATACGAAAAGGTGTCTATAGGAAGACCTACCTATTTACTACTTGTCTTAATAGGCCTGGTGCTAATCAGTGAATCAGTCGAAAGAATGAAGGCAAGAAAGTGAGAGGGAAAAAAAGTATTTCTTTGGTCCCCTTTCGTGTCAACGGTTGCCATTTATTTAAATATTTATTTTCCCCTGTAACTGAATCACAATAAATATTGTTATTAGTATTTGGAGGGCATCTGTGCTCAATATTCTTTGAATTTATTAAGTCTGCCATTCACATCGAAGAGTTTTGTTCTAAATTTCGTATCCGTTCCGTGTTTTCAATCTTTTGCTAACATACGTTTTTTTTTCCTGAGTCGGGTTGGGTCCCTGAGTTCAGCGATGCTCATCTAGTTCAGTTCGATTTATGGCGTCTGTGGGCTCACCCGGCGGCCAGCCGGGTCTCCATAATGCTACATTTGCTTCTAACGACAGCATTTAAATTAATAATAATTATACTAAATGTACAGGCATTTTTTTTCACTATTCTATCCTCTGTTTTTATTAAGCACTATTTACAACTATTTTTCTCAAATTTTGTAAATTCTAACATGCTTCTGATTAGATAATCTCCGTCCATAGAACGGCTTTTTATATTAGTAATGATAATAAGTTTCGCGGCCAGTCAAAATGAATCGTATGTCGATTTTTTACCAAATTGAGTACCAGCTATGAGTATGACTTACATGGGTACACTTTCATGTGTTGGAAAAAAAGTTCTGAACAAGCTTGGCCGTAGTCAAAGATATTATTGGAAGTTGAAGAGATAGAAGTGACTCTTCAACGCTGATTAAAATTTTGATAAGAATAGGTGATATGAAAAGTGTAGCACATTAAATATATGTACTCATCTCACATAACCAGATATACTTATTAGTCTACTAGTAAGAGCACTATTTTCTTTTTCAGAGATGAACGTTTTTTCTTCACTTTCTGTAACATAAAGATGTCGATATCAGGTCACCTTATCACATTCAAACCCTGATTTCTCTGTTTGAGTGTGGCGACGTGTGATCCATTCTGACTGGCCTCGAGACATACGAAGAGGAAGAAGCAGCAAAACAAAGAGGAAAGGAAGGGTAATGGGAAGAAAGGGAATAATAAGAACAACGACGATAACGGCGATTAATATACACAGCAATGACAGTACCAGCTGAGAAATACAGAAACAGACCCAAAACTTACCTCTGTTTTTCTAACCCAAAGTACAACTGACGGTACACAGGAGAACAGCCTGTTATAGTTTACCTGCTTTAGTGATGATACGTGTTATTTTGCATTTAGTCGATATATTCCGTGAGTGGACAGTATCTGGAGCGTTCATGCATGCTTTTATCAGTATCTTTGTGACTGATATTTTAAAAAAATGAGGGGGAGGGGGGTCTATGCTTCGCCATCAGGCTTTTTCAAGCTATTGAGATCAATCTCCAGATTAAATCGATGTATATTTGTTTTAGATATATCTAAATTATAAAATGATAAAATGTATTAAGTGCCTCTGTACATTGACATATACAGTCAAGTAGGTATGGGGTTGTCGAATTTAAAATTAGGCATGTGCCGCTAGATCAGTATCTATTCATTGGCACAGAATGGTTAATCGTCACCTTGTGTGGTTGAGCCGACGTCTTCTCGTGCTCTAGACACCTTAAGTCTATGATCCATGTAAGGAAGAGTTAAGCTGCAAGAAAATACTTTTGTTTAGCACGGTGCTTTCAGAGTGAGAATTCATCGTAGGAAATAGGGAGGTTTTTTTTTTTTCTGAAAGGGAAACAATAAAAAACAAACAAACAAAACATAAGAATGCACTACATGCCTGATAATATTCTTGACGGCTCTTAGGCACAGATCCTGCCCACTCCGGGCGAGCATCAAAACGTTTTCCCTCTTTCATAGCCAGCAGCCACCTCGTGGTGTTCGCTCCACGTTACGTTTATAATACGCCTTGCACCATCTGCAGGTGGCTATCTTGTGGTCGCATCGCATGTGTGACTGTGCAGCTCGAAATGAGTCATAAGTCGCAGATCGCCTTTTCGAGATATAGACCAAAATAGGTTCACAGGTCGAGCCTGGTCAAATTTGAGATAATGATTGCATCATGATCTATGTTCATTCTTCTTCATACAAAACAAATCTTATCATAAAATTCTGTCTCTTTCCATTTTTTGTGAATTATTTTTACAACTGACAGCGAGTTACGAAAGAATTTTGCCGAGTTTTAATGATTACTTCTATATCCTGTACTTTGATCGCAGCTGGGCAAGCTGGCATATTCCAGACCATCTTTCCTTGCTCTCAAAATCTGAAAACAGGACTAGCATGGATTAACTTTGTACTTTAGTGGGCTGATATCTAGAGAAAATGACACGTTCTTGACCTAAATGTCAACATATTTATGCTGATTTATCTCCACGGCCTAATCCTTCAGTCCGATACTCTGATTTGATCACGGGACAGCAACGAGACGCTACTCTTACTTACTATTGCACTTACAACGCAGTCAGCTGATTTTACTGATTGTCTCTTTTTCTCTTATTTTTGTTTTCAGGAGACAAAAATCAAGAAATCCTATTTGTACACGGTGGTGGAGGAAGAACTGAGGATCGTTAAGTTGTTTCCTGAACTGTGCTCATCTTTACTGTACGGGGAGAATATAGCGTGGGATGGCCAGCTTGGTCGTAAAGAAGATCGCGAGGGTAAAGAAGAAAAGGATGCTGATGATGATGGAGAACAGATCAGCACAAATTTAATTGTGAACAGTCAGCACAGTATGTGAGGAGCTGGAGAGAGAATGGACAAACATAATAATATTTTCTGCATAGAATTTTTATTTGTGCATTAAACTTGTTGAAAGTTTGTGTGCTGTGTTTTTAGTGAACATTCGTGATTTATTGCACGTTTTATGCAGTTTGAACAATTTTAACTGTGTGGTTGCGAGGCAAATGTGTGACTGAACTTCTATGAGCATTTTCTCAAAACGACTGATTTGAGAATGCACTAGTTTATAGAAGTATATTTTTTTTTTAAATATTCGACCAATTTGCCTCATTTTTTGTTTTAAACTATGCACTTTTAAGACATGCATATAACTCAAATTCCCAAATTTCCGTCTTATGACTCATTTCAAGCTTGGGGGGGAGGGGGGGTCATTTGTGGCCAGCATAATAATGTTTTATGCCTTAGTTACCATTCGGCAGCTCACAGTATAGCTCTTTATTGGGCGTATGGTCTCAGCTTATGTCGTTTTTGGAATTTTGCGAAGTTTATTCCATCGTATTAATTATAACATCATATAGATTATTTGTTTATCTGTAATGGTGCAAGCTTTATTAAAATTTTATTGAAATGCTTTATGAGCAATGTAGTAAAATTATTCAGAGATGGCCTGAAAGTCAATTTAGCAACAAAAACAACTCAGGAAATTATTGTATAAGTAGGACTCTATGCATTATCTTCTTTGTCGTTATTTAATAACCTCAGTGTCATTGATGAATGTTAGCGTCCAGTGCATCAAATCTGATTTGCCAGACAGCATAAGTTCTTTTTTACTCTGGATTATTTTAAGTCAGCCTTTTTTGTACACAACATATCATATGAATTGTTATAATATATCAGAAAAAATAATGCAGTTGACAGATCTTTTCATAAGGTTCACTGTGTGAGGGAAAATAATAAGTTGAACTGAAATCTTGCAATACACAGCATTGGGCTATGCAATTTTATAACTGAATTTCTACCACTGTATCAAAAACATGTTGTACACTATTGATTTTTTTCAATGTCGCGATTCGTGGAATGTACTTGGCACGCTATAGTATATAATTAAGATGGAAAATGCATGGGGAGAATTTGTTTTGTGTTTCGGTATAAGTTGCTTAACATCTGTGTGCAAAATAGACAAATAAATAAATAAATAATAAAACAAGTAAATAAATCGAAACAAATAAATAAAATTGCCGGTAAGGGCTTTTATTTAGGCAGTACTGTTCCCAGTGCTGAGGCAAAGTATAAGGTTATCTGATAGAAACCGCAGGGGTGATTTGGCTTGCATTTTACTTCTATTCGTGTAACCCTAATATGTACTATACAAGGAAAAAATATTTCAGAGCTTTAGTTAAGTTTCACTGTTTAAAATCTGGAGCTACAGCTTGTGGCGTACATGAAAGAATCCTGGTCATTGATTTAATGTTTATATTATGTATTATTGGAAAATGCGTGTGTGTGTGTGTGTATTCAGGTGATTTTATTTCTTGACTTTTTGTATTCGGCCTGTGCATAGCCAAAGATTTCAGTGTGATGTTGGAAAATATTAAACATGATCTAATTCCATTACCACTTTGATGCAAGATAGATAGAAGAGGCGCATGCGTGTGTGCTTGAAACAGTCTGAATCAACTTCTTGAGCTGAAATCACAATAAAGCGAACAGTAGGAGGAAAGAACAGGCCATCAGATTTACTGTCATACATTTTGATATAACCTGAGGCGAAACTGTCCTGCCTGCCTTCACCATCAATAATTTCATAGACTGTAAATGGCATTTTTAAAAAGAAAAAGTCCCACGATTAGATATTGCCACACTCAAATATTACATCATAAAAACGTCTTACTCTTTAATGCGGCCTACCAGTCGGCTAGTACCTTACTACACTTAAAGAAACCAAAGAGCCATCTGTAGAACTCAATATGTTACAAATAGAATAGCTGATGGTATAGGCCAAATATTCCCACCATTTTGCACCCACTCAAAGATAATTATCATGATCGTATTGATAGCCAGAGTTTACTGTGGGCATAAAATCAAAAGGCATATCTGGCTGCATTGCACTTTATACAGTTACTTAGAAAGTGAGATTATCACAGTCTTTATCTCAGAACATCAGCAACTCTCCTTCGGCTGTATACTGATTTTCTAATAAAACGAAAAAATAAAAACACTCCTCCTGTCCGTTTTAATTGAGGTGCCAACGAGTATTTACATGTAACTCTTATTCCTACCATCTCCTGAAAGCTCAATATCTCAACACTATTTTTCAAGGGACATTGGAAAAAGATACAATAGTTCATATTCCACTATGTAAAAACCTGGAAATCCCCGGTGGAGTGTTTGTATGCCCTGCTAAAAATACAATACTCACTGGTGTTTATTACGGCTCCACGACATCTGAGAATAATTGTCACCGGTCCCGTGCATTTTTTATGTCCATTTCTGTGTGAATGATAGTGAGCAGTTTGGAGTGTTTGTACCCCCTCACTGAAATTAGACGGAGATTTCCAGCCGTTCACTTGGTCGGAACAAATCTATTATGTAGATCTAGGCTGATTTCTTGGCAATCTGGCATTTACATTTGGGCAAGGACGAGTGATGGGAGAGGAAGTATCTG